>CAUYLG010046661.1:0-152399 GCA_963573385.1 Cacajao melanocephalus | reverse complement strand
TCTCCTTCAGTTCTGCTCTGATTTTAGTTATTTCTTGTCTTCTGCTAGCTTTTGAGTTTTTTTTTTTATCTTGCTCCTCTAGCTCTTTCAATTTTGAGGATAGGGTGTCAATTTTAGATCGTTCCTTGCTTCTCATGTGGGCTTTTATTGCTATAAGTTTTCCTCTAGACACTGCCTTAAATATGTCCCGGAGATTCTGGTACATTGTGTCTTCATTCTCGGTTTCAAAGAACATCTTTATTTCTGCCTTCATTTCATTGTTTATCCAGTCAATACTCAGGAGCCAGTTCAGTTTCCATGAAGTTATGCAGTTCTGAGTTAGTTTCTGAATTCTGAGTTCTAATTTGATTGCACTGTGGTCTGAGAGACTGTTTGTCATGATTTCCGTTCTTTTGCATTTGCTGAGGAATGATTTACTTCTAATTATGTGGTCAATTTTAGAGCAGGTGTGGTGTGGTGCTGAGAAAAATGTATATTCTGTGGATTTGGGGTGGAGAATTCTGTAAATGTCTATTAGGTTTGCTTGGTCCAGGTCTGAGTTCAAGTCTTTGATATGTTTGTTAATTTTCTGTCTTATTGATCTGTCTAAAATTGACAGTGGAATGTTAAAGTCTCCCACTATTATTGTGTGGGAATCTAAGTCTCTTTGTAGGTCATTAAGAACTTGCTTTATATATCTGGGTGCTCCTGTATTGAGCATGTATATATTTAGGATCATTGGCTCTTCTTGTTGCATTGATCCTTTTACCGTTATGTGATGTAATGCCCTTCTTTGTCTCTTTTGATCTTTGTTGGTTTGAAGTCTATTTTATCAGAGACTAGGATTGCAACTCCTGCTTTTTTTTGCTCTCCATTTGCTTGGTAGATCTTCCTCCATCTCTTTATTTTCAGCCTATGTGTATCATTGCATGTGAGATGGGTTTTCTGGATATAGCACACAGACAGGTTTTGACTTTTTATCCAATTTGCCAGTCTATGTCTTTTGATTGGGGCTAGCCCATTTACATTTAAGGTTAATATTGTTATGTGTGAATTTGATCCTGCCATTTTGATGCTAGCTGGTTGTTTTGCCCATTAGTTGACTCAGTTTCTTCATTGTGTTGATGCTCGTTACCATTTGGTACATTTTTGGAGTGGCTGATACTGGTTGTTCCTTTCTATGTTTAGTGCTTCTTTCAGGAGCTCTTGTAAAGCAGGCCTGATGGTGATGAAATCTCTGAGGAATTGCTTGTTCATAAAGGATTTTATTTCTCCTTTGCTTATGAAGCTTAATTTGGCTGGATATCAAATTCTAGGTTGAAAGTTATTTTCTTTAAGGATGTTGAATATCAGCCCCCACTCTCTTCTGGCTTGTAGGATTTCGGCTGAGAGATCCGCTGTGAGTCTGATGGGTTTCCTTTTGTGGGTAACCCGACCTTTCTCTCTGGCTGCCCTTAGCATTTTTTCCTTCATTTCAACCCTGGTGAATCTGATGATTATGTGCCTTGGGGTTGCTCTTCTTGAGGAATATCTTTGTGGTGTTCTCCGTATTTCCTGGACTTGAATGTTGGCCTGCCTTGCTAGGTTGAGGACGTTCTCCTGGATAATATTCTGAAGAGTATTTTCCAGCTTGGATTCATTCTCTCCGTCACATTCAGGTACACCTATCAAATGTCTTTTCACATAGTCCCATATTTCTTGGAAGTTTTGTTCATTTCTTTTTACTCTTTTTTCTCTAATCTTGCCTTCTCATTTTATTTCATTGAGTTGCTCTTCAATCTCTGATATCCTTTCTTCTGCTTGGTCAATTTAGCTATTGAAACTTGTGTATGCTTCGCAAAGTTCTCGTGTTGTGTTTTTCAGCTCCATCAATTCATTTATATTCCTCTCTAAGCTGTTTATTCTTGTTAACATTTCGTCAAACCTTTTTTCAAGGTTTTAGTTTCTTTGCATTGGATTAGAACATGATCTTTTAGCTTAGAGAAGTTTATTACCCACCTTCTGAAGCCTGTTTCTGTCGATTCATCAGACTCATTCTCCATCTAGCCTTGTTCCTTGCTGGTGAGGAGTTGTGATCCCTTGGAGGAGGAGGAGAGGCATTCTGTTTTGGTTATTTTCATCCCTTTTGCGCTGGTTTCTTCCCATCTTTGTGGATTTATCTACCTGCGGTCTTTGTGTTTGGTGACTTTCAGATGGGGTCTCTGAGTGGATGTCCTTTTTGTTGCTGATGAAGTTATTTCTTTTTGTTTCTTAGTTTTCCTTCTAACAGTCAGGGCCCCTTGCTGAAGGACTGCTGGAGGTCCACTCCAGACACTGCTTGCCTGGGGATTACCTGCAGCAACTGCAGAACAGTAAGGGTTGCTGCCAGTTTCTTCTTCTGTTGTCTTTGTCCCAGAAGGATACCCGCCAGAGGTCAGCCTGAGCTCTCCTTTATGCAGTGTCTCTTTGGATATACAGGGGTCAGGGAGCTGCTTGAGGAGACAGTGTGTCCCTTATAGGAGCTCAAGTGCTGAGCTGTGAGCTCTGTTGTTCTATTCAGAGCTGCAGGGCAGGTATGTTTAAGTCTGCTGCAGCGGAACTCATAACCACCTTTTTTCCCCAGGTGCTCTGTCCTGGAAAGGTGGGGCTTTATTTATAAGTTCCTGTCATTCTGCTGCCTTTTTTCAGAGATGCCCTGCCCAGTGAGAAGGTAGCCTAGTCACAATCTGCCAGCAGAGGCATTGCTGAGCTGTTGTGGGCTCTGCCCAGCTGCTATGTGAACTTCCTTGCAGTTTTGTTTATACGGGTATAGTTGGAACTGCCTCAGTAATGGCTGTCTGCCTCAGTAATAGCGGACTGCCTCGGTAGTGGTGGACTACCTCAGTAATTGCAGACGCCCTTTCCCCCACAGAGCTAGACCATCCCGGGTTTAGCCATGCTTACTGTGAAACTCTCAATCCAGAGCGTTTCAGATTGCTGGTCTTTGCGGGGGTGGAACCAGCCGAGCCAGATCACCTGACTCCCTGTTTCAGCCCCCTTTTCTTCAGTTGAATGGGCGACTCTGTCTCCCAGGCATTCCAGTCACTGGTGCCCGGATTTGTGTGAGTTTTTGTGCAGAGACCCATTGCGCCAGCTGAAACAGCCACACTAGAGACACGTGGCACTTTTCTGCCTGGAATCTCCTGGTTTGTGGGCATTAATTCATTTGGAAATGCGGTGATCACTCATCCTCTGCATTTTCACTGGGAACTACAATCCAGAGCTGTTCCTATTTGGCCATCTTGGATCCTCCCTCCTTTATTTATTTATTTAGAGACAGAGTCCAGCTCTGTGACCCAGGCTGGGGTGCAGTGGCACTATCTTGATTTAGGCTCTCTGCAACCTCCACCTTCTGGGTTCTAGCTATTCTGGTGCCTCAGCCTCTAGTGATCTGCCCACCTCGACCTCCCAACGTGCTGAGATTATAGGTGTGAGCCACTGTGGCTGGTCTACATCTTGTTTTAATGTGGTACATTTACTACAATTGACGAGCCAATATTGACACTTACTATTAACTGATGTCTATAATTTACATTAGATTTCACACTTTTAGTTGTATATTTTATTGTTTTGGGTTTTTGGTTTGTTTTAAGAGACAGGTCTCACTAATGTTGCCCAGGCTGAAGTCAGATTTCTGGGCTCAAGCAATCCTCCCAAGTAGCTGGGACTACAGGCAAGCATTGTAGGTTTTGACAAATGTATAACATGTATCCACCATTACTATATTATGCAAAATAGTTTCACTTTACCAAAAATCTCTATGCTCCATCTATTCATCCCTCCATTACATAAAAATAAAGATTCTAGTCCTTTGCATTCTTTGTATGTTTTACTATACAAAGCACTTGGTCTTTTAAGTCTCATAAAAATCCAGTGAGGTAAATATGAAACCTATCATTGCTATCTTGCAAATGATAAAATGGAGGAATGAGAAGGAATGGTGGAGAAGTTAAAAAGAGTAAGGGTGAATGTGGGTTTAAAAAAGAAATACTCTCTCAACATCAAAAGAAAAGGCTATAGGAATAGATAATTTAGTATTTTGTGAAACGAAAATACATATGCCTTTCCATAGCTAATTTAAAAGAGGAAGAATAAATGTAGGGTTGACAGTAATACAGATAAGAAGGTAATGGGCTGGGTGTGGTGACTTATGCCTGTAATCTTAACCCTTTGGGAGGCTGAGGCCAGAGGATTGTTTGAGGCCATGAGTTCTAGACCAGCCTGGGCAACTTAGAGAAACTCCATTACTACCAAAACATGTTTTTAAATTAACTGGACATGGTGGTACACTCCTGCAGTCCTAGCTCTTTGGGAGAGTGAGGCAAGAAAATCACTTGAGCCCACGAGTTCAAGGCTGCATTGAGCAATGATTGTACCATTGCATTCCAGCCTGGTGACAGAGAAACCCTGTATTTAAAAAAAAAGAAGAAGAAGAAGAAGGTAATACCTTGGGAAAGTACCTGAATTTTTTAATTAGGAATGAAAAGTTTGCTTTTATATCATTAGGTTGGTTACAATTGAGGAAAACAATTTTCCATTCTTTTCTAGATATTTTAGTTCATTTTGAAATTAGTTTAGAATGGTATGTCTCTTATTATTCTGTTGATAATTTCAGAGAAAAGAGATAGGATACTTCGGGTTCTGGTTTCTATTGCACTTTTCAGTTAATTGATACACGTCCAATTTTATAAGTAATATGTTATATTCTATTATAAAGAACCTCCTTGAGCCAAGAAATTATAAGTTACAGTGAGCTATAATTATACCATTGAACTTCAGCCTGGGTGGCAGAGCAAGACCCGGTCTCTTACAACTATTTTTTTTAAAAAAGGACCCCCTTTTGGAGTACCAATTACTATACAGAACTTCAGTATTTTCTATGTCAACTGAAAAAAATTAAAGAAAAATAAATCATCGCAGTGATTCTTTTTATTTGTGTTGAAATCACTAACATGTTCTACTGTTGATCTTCGGAGGTGCCTCATCCAGTTCCTGTCCAAAGGAACAATCACAGCCATGGTTTCTCTTTTAAAAGATGCTAGAGAATTTTCTTTATCTCTGTCTCCACCCCTCTCAGTGTATCTACGTTTAGGTCAAGAGCATATTTGCAGCCAATGGACACACGCCAGTACTTATACTGCCTAAAGCCCAAGAAGGAATTTGCAGAAAAAGCAGGCATCATTAAGGGAGTAACAGTAATTGGTAAACTGGATATAGTATGGAAAACAAATCTAGGTGAAAGGGGAAGGTTACAGACCAGCCAACTTCAAAGAATGGTGAGTTTGGAAAAAACTTCACTGGGGTGTGTGGGAGACAGGCAGTTAGAACAACTTAAATATTTTTACATCCATCAGTAAAAAAACTGGAGCACTATAAAAGGCATTAATATTACTAGAGAAGAAAAGATTAATAGTTTCACTGATATGTAGGTAGAAAACTGGTGTTGCCATGAATGAAAAATGGTCAGTGTTAATTTATCCATAATACACGTGTTCTTTATCAAACAGAGATTTTAAAATAACTGCTTATCAAGTGTCCCTCATTTGGTAACACATGCTCACTCTTCTTCTGACATCCAAATACATTAAGGTTTTCTATTTTGCAATGTCCTGAAACTCTTGGAGTTACTACATTCACCTACTCAGTTCATACCATTTTTAAGATGTTAAAAATCCTGAGGCGGCCAGGCACAGTGGCTCACACCTGTAATCCCAGCACTCTGGGAGGCCGAGGCAGGCGGATCACAAGGTCAGGAGTTCGAGACCAGCCTGGCCGATACAGTGATACCCTGTGTCTACTAAAAATACAAAAATTAACTGGACATGGTGGCTCATGCCCGTAATCCCAGCTACTCGAGGGGCTGAGGCAGAATTGCTTGAACCCAGGAGCGGAGGTTGCAGTGAGCCAAGATTGTGCCATTGCACTCCAGCCTGGACAACAAGAGCAAAACTCTGTCTCAAAAAAAAAAAAAAAAAAAATCCTGAGGCATCTCCTCAGAAGATGAGTTCTACTAAAGTTATCTTATAAGCATTGGTTGCATATTTTACCTAATCTCTGCTCTGAGAATAGGGATAGCTACCAGGCCTCTTTTTCTTATGCTTGTAAGAATATATGACAGGATCCTTCTCCCTTTATGCTGAATATTACCTGTTTTGACATATTCCAAATTGTACTTTTCTTTCACTGTTTGAGGCAGTAATTTAAAAAAAAAAAAAAAAGATGGTGGCGGTGATGATCCCTAGGAACACTTAAATATAGCCATTAGTTATTTTTCTGCCACGGGCTGTTCCAAGCCTCAGTGTTGTTATAGTCCATCCTAATCTGTGTGTCTTGTGAAAAGTCATGATTTTCTTCCTGGCTCCTTTTAACATCATCCCCTCTTTCTTTAGAAAATAACCTTACCTATTTAGAGTATAGATGTAGAGGCTACAGTATCTGGAAAGTGTCCCTTCAACTCCCTGAATTTCTTGACTGACTGCTTACCTGTGAGATTCATCTTACCTCTACTAAACATGGAGTAATTACTTATATAACAAATACAGTCCAGGTCTGCCAGGCTATTCCACAGGCAGTAGCTGCAAAAGAACTTATAATGAGGTAAGAGTAAAGGGAATTAGAAGTATTTTCTTAGAACGTCAGCTTAGAAACCCAACAACTGTTAGTGAATGTGCTGCTGTAGTGCCTTCATTAAAATGGAAAGGTTTTATGATAGATATATATTAATTGTGTTGCTTGTTTTCTTAGGCTCCAGGTTATGGAGATGTTAGGTTGTCTTTGGAGGCAATACCAGATACCGTAAACCTCGAAGAACCTTTTCATATTACCTGTAAAATAACAAACTGCAGGTAATGCCACCATTTGTGGATGGATGTCCTTTCTACCTCACCTACCTAGAAGAGGATTTTTAAATCTTTTTATTACTGTCTCCTTTTGAGTTTCCTCTTGACATAGCCTTCTCTGATGTTGATATTGAGTCCTGTAAAATTCTTCATCTGGTAGCAGTATAATTACATATTTGTAAAGGCCTATTGTATTATGCATCTTCTGTATTTTATTTCATTCACATGTCACACCCTATGAGGTGGGTATTCATTACTCACATTCTATGCAAGAGAAAGCCAACTCAGAGAGGCTAAGTGACTTAGTCAATCTCAGAGGGCTAGAAAAGATGGGGCCAGAATTTTAACCAGGTATATTTGACTTCAAAGTTTCTCCTTTCATTGTTTATACTTCCTTCACCAAAACATGAATTCTAATAGGTTCTTACGTATTAATACATTATGAATTAAAGTAGTAAGATTTTTTGAGGCATACTTGTACTTGAGCTGTATCTTGAGTAATAAGAAACCAAACATTGTTTATGGATTTAATGTAAGGGGAAATCATTGATTCAAACACAGGGTTTTGACAGTAGAGAGAGAGCATAATCTGAACTATCAGGAAGCAAAGAGCACAGGGCTTTGAAACTAGAAAAAAATAGAATTAAGTCCCAATCCTATCACCTCTACTTCTACTTGCCTTACCACTTGGTTTGTATTATTATTTGTATTATTATCTTTATTTCCCTTTCTATATAAATGTTATTCCCTGCCCCTACACACCAGAGACATGCACAGACACATGCATACAATATATATAAATCTTACTGGATTTTTGTGAAATTAATAATACTCATGTAGTGCATCTACCCTGGTCGCTGGCACATAGTAGGCATCTCAAATGTTTGTTAGGGAGATACAGACATATACAAGTTAATACTATAAGGTCAATATGTCTACAAAAAAGTAAAATTTAAATAAGCAGTTTAAAATATGGAGCCAAGTATAAGAATAAACAGCGAAAGGAGCCATAAGTGGCCATGAATGGTGGTAGGAGACTATTTTTCATTATGAGCCTTTCGGTTATTTAAAAAAGAACAATGTGCATACTTTCATTAAAAGTTTTTTTAACTTAACATATTTAAGCTGAACTGGTGATATCCGTTATAAGCAGAAGCAGTCTTTTCTTGGTAAATAATTCAGTTAGCAAACCTGAATAGTATTTACGTCTTACGAATCTTGCCAGTTGTTTTCCAAGTTATGGTAAATAACATAAAATACCAAAAGGACTAAACCAGAATCAGCTGTTTTCTTCTTTTCCTGTACAGTACCTAACAGAAACAGTGAGAATATATGGCAACAAGATTAGACGCAAATGTCTGAAAGTCTCCAGAAAAATGGCAAAACTGTTAGCAGCAGATCAGCACCAGGAGGCCAGTGTTGAGTGATAGAACTAGGAGGCCAACATCCAGACAGGCAGATTAATCTGAGGCCATTTTAAGTGCTAGAAGGTGTGACTTCCTTTCATATTCCTGATTCTATTTTAAGTGAAATTAAAATGTTATAATAGCTTTTCTCTTTCTGATTTTTATTCTCCTGGATATTGAGAAAACAAGTTTACTGTCACTAGTAGAAATATTACAGAACTTCTTTGTGAAATGAACAAGATTTATTCCTATTATTCTGATTTCTCCAGCAGTGAAAGGACTATGGATCTGGTTTTGGAAATGTGCAATACCAATTCCATCCACTGGTGTGGAATTTCAGGAAGACAGCTGGGAAAGCTGCATCCAAGTTCTTCACTATGTCTTGCCCTTACTCTGCTTTCTTCAGTGCAGGGTCTGCAAGTATGCTGTCTTTTCAGAAATTCCAAGATTTGGGGGTTGTTAACTTACAAGTCATTTGTGATATCCATATTTTCTCTAAATGAATGAAAACTTAAGACTCATCTCTCTTTCTCTCTCTCAATAGAGCGTCTCCGGCTTAAGACTAACAGACACATTCTTAAAGAGAACATATGAATATGATGACATCGCACAAGTCTGTGTAGTATCTTCGGCCATTAAAGTAGAAAGCTGAAGGAAATTTCCAATGTTATGCTTTTCATTTAGTTTCACAGAACTGCTCTTTTTGTCACCTTTAAATGATGATGTCAACAACAAATATGTTCTTTCCTGTAAAATGGTTAAAATATTAAGTATTTGTTTTGAAGAGATCTGATTTTATCTTGTAAATTATGTTTGAAACGAACATGTGTATGTTTTCTACACCTATTATTTCATTTCATCTTAGATGACCATTGGACTTTGTTCTCCAAAACCTGTGTATTTGAAACCATTTGTCCCTAGCAAGTATCTAGAACAGGAGTCAGCAAACTTTTTATGTAAGGTACAAGATACTAAATATTTTAGACTTTGCAGGCCATGGGGTTTTTGTCACAAATACTGAACTCTGCCATTGTACTGCAAGAGCAGACAGTAGGCAAAAAAGTACAGTGGTATACACAAAAAGAGGCAGCTGGACTTGGGAGGCCGAGGCAGGAGAATCACTTGAAAATTGCAGTAATCCAAGATCATGCCACTGCACTCTAGCCTGAGCAACAGAGCAAGACTCTCTCTCAAAAAAAAAAAAAAAAAAAAAAAAAACACAAAAGGCCGCTGGACCAATTTTGCCTGCAGGATATAGTCTGCTGACCTCAATCTAGAAGATATAGTTGTTTCTTAGAACTTTTCAATACTTCTTAAGAAATATTTCAGTTTAGTCCAGTTTTTTTCCTGCTATTCAGTCAACAGAAAAAGTTTGCTTAAAACAATGGGGGTAGTCATCCTATAACCTGATATTTGCTAACACGGTATAAGCTTTCTAGTTGTTTTCAAAATTACTATAATGGTTTGTGTGTTTGTATATTATTCCTACAAACATACATGTCTTTCAGGTACTGAACAGATCAAAGTTGGTTTTACATTTTGGGTTGTTGTTGATTTTTTTCATTAACTCTAAACTAAGGATAATACTTATTTTCTAATTATAAGACAAAAACTCCTGGTTCTTCTTTTTTTTTTTTTTTCTCATTGTATAAGCCACTTATTTTTATAAGGTATATTTAAATAATTTGTATCTTCTGATGTGATTTCAAACTAAATTATGTATTACTATTACAAAACTTTCTCCATGTAATCACACTTAGTTATCAGCAAAGTAGTGAGAAAGCTGAGGTTGTAAACAATTTTGCAGCATGAATGTAACAAGAAGTTTCAGTATTTTGTCAGGAAAACAAAAGCTTAGGCTGTTAAATAAAAACTATCCTATTTTGGCAAGTTGAAATTCAAGAATGTATGTATAATTTCTTAAATGTAAGAGTACATTAAATCAAATACAAAAATTGGTTTTTCAATGCATATTTATTGCCATGACAAATTGTTTGTTTGAATGAAAACTATATTCAGAAGGTTTGCACCTCATAATAATTAATGAAATGTCTGTATAAAATAAAGTGCAAGCAGTGTAAAATTGAAGTCTCTTTGTCTCAAAATGATTAAGATTGATTGATTAAATGATGAAATAACATTTTATAGCCACTGCACTGGATACTTGGATTGTTTTTCAAGCATCTTTTTATGACTGAATCTTCTGTTTCATTCTGTTTCAAATTTTAAAAGTAACACGATGGTCACTTGGAATCTGCTCTGTATTTTAATTATAGTCTCTTCTGTTTATAAACAATAACTTCAACACATATTCATACTTTAAAGATTAGATAATGCCATCTTAGAAAGGATCTGTTTAACCTATATTATAAAAGTTAGATACACAATTATTTGGTACATTAAATGAAAATGTCATTTGCATATAGAGAACCTGCTCTGTTTTACATAGTACAATAGCTACAGCTACTACAAGAAATATGATTAATGGAAGTCAAACATTTAGTAGAATGCTTAAAGAGTTACTTTAATAATGCCCTCTTATTTTTCAGTTAGATAGCAACTATATTTCCCAAACAAGCAAGAAAATATATGGGGCATTTTTTACAAATTTAAAAGTAGCTAGCACAATCCAACCACACAAAACTTCTGAAATAGCTTGCAATGCTGTGATTCCAAAGTGATGAAGGTACTTGAAGAGCAAAAATGGCTTGAATAGAATGAAAATGTATGTTAAGTGGAAAGACAGCATCTAGATTGAATTTGTTACAGGTGATATGTTAGCAAAGAAACACATAGAAAAATGAAATCGAAGAAATACACCAATTCCCACTATTTCATATAAAAAGAATGGCTAACTTAACTACAGATGTTAGCACATGAAGACATTGTTTTACAGTTTTTTTCTTACAGTATCTTTGGGTAATATTGGCCAAATAAAATGAGTTGGGAAGTGTTTCCTCCTCCTCTGCTTCTTAGAAGAGATTGTTTAGAATTGGTATTATTTCTCCCTTAAGTGTTTAGTAAAATTTATCATTGACGTTATCTGGGCCTGTAGTTTTCTTTCCAAGAAGGTTTTTAACTTAAACACAAACTCAATTTCCTTAATAAATATGGGTCTATTTAGTTTATCTATTTCTTCAGTGAGCTTTCTAGTTTGTATCCTATAGGGAATTTGTTTCATCTAAGTTGTTAAATATACAATCCTTGAGTTGGTCATGGTGTTTTCTAGTTGGCCTTTTAATACCTATAGTGACTGTAGTGTATCCCCTCTTTCATTGCTATCAATCACTGTTAATTTGTATCTTCTGTTTTTCTAGAAGCTTATCTTACTGCTCTAAAAGCATTTTTAATGCATTCAAGATACTCTAGAAACTTCTTATTCAACACCAAATATGAGTGGCTAATTTTTAATTAAGGATCTATTTCTTTTTTTATGTAACAGTAATAACTTCCGTGTGATTAGTAGTAGTACTTCATTCTGTATAATACTGGAATACTAGGGATTCATTCTAACTTAGCAAAAAATGAAGTTGGCTTAGATAGAATACGAATTTAACTTCTGAGGGCCTAAGACTTAAATTCTGCTTTTTAAATTCTACAGAACTATATATCTACAGATCTTCATTGTAGCTCTAGCCCAGGTGCTTAGGTGTCTACAAGTCTAATTGAGAAACCTCTAGTGTTCCTCTAAATTAGAGTCCTTGGATCTATATCAAAACCACCTAGTGTATTGTTTAAAATGGCCATTCCTAGGCCTTATTACAGAACCTACTATATCAGAATTGAACATGTGGCCCTGAATCTGCATCTTTAATGAATTCTCCAGTGATTCTTACAATGAAGTTACAGAACTACTTCTCTAATGTCACAAAGGAAGAACAGAAAAGAAGTTGGTTTTTAAACTTCAAGATACAAAATAATTAGTCTTTTTTCTTTTTTTTTTTTTGAGATGATGGAGTCTTGCTATTACATAGGCTAGAGTGTGGTGGTGCAATCTCAGCTCACTCCAACCTCTGCCTACCGGGTTCAAGGGATTCTCATGCCTCAGCCTCCCAAGTAGCTGGGATTACAGGCACCCACCACCACACCAGGCTAATTTTTGTATTTTCAGTAGAGACAGACAGGGTTTTACCATGTTGACCAGGCTGGTCAAACTCCTGACCTCAGGTGATCTACCTGCCTTGGCCTCCCAAAGTGCTGGGATTACAGGCATGAACCATTGTGCCAGGCCGATTAGTCTTTTGATAATGGTTCCATGAGGCCTAATCCTCTGCATTATTACTAATTTAATTTTATATTACTTCATGGCCAGGCACAGTGGCTCACACCTGTAATCCCAGCACTTTGAGAGGCCAAGGTGGGCAGATCATTTGAGATCACGAGTTCAACACCAGCCTGGCCAATATGATGAAACCCCATCACCATTAAAAGCAAAAATTAGCTGGATGTTGTGGCAGGCACCCATAATCCCAGCTACTCAGGAGGTTGAGGCTTGAGAGTTGCTCGAACCCAGGAAGTGGAGGTTGCAGTGAGCTGAGATCACAACACTGCACTCCAGCCTGGCAACAGAGTAAAACTCCATCTCAAAAAAAAAACCACAAAACTTATATTACTTCCTTTTTCAGTTTTCCCTCACAAAACTTGTGAAGTCATTACATGTCAGCACCAATTTCATGATTAATAAACAAAAAATATATTCCATTTGGAATTTAAACTCTCACCCTCACTGTAGTTAGACCCATGCCATTAATGCCTAATGCTCCTTTTCTCCACTAACTAATACGGCATCTAATTTATAATAAATATTTTAAGTCTCTTGTTATATTTAAATTGCATCAAATTTAAACTATGTTAATTATAAGACTGGCATGCCAAGCCAAATTATCACAGATTACATGAACAAGCAATGTTAATGATAGATGATGCTTTTTGTTATCCATCAAATAATTACTAAAAAAAAAATCAGTGTTTATGGGCACACAATTAAATACCATTTAGAAAATCCTTAGCTTAGGAGCAAGTCACTAGTTAAAATGTTTATATTTGATATTTTCCAAGGTAAGGTTACCACTAGGGAAATTGTGATAATTAAGTTAAACAGTGATATCACTGACCTAACCAGTGCATTAAGGATTTCTAAATGTATCTTACTGTGTATTTAGCGTAAGTGGCCATGCTAATGTTATCAAACCCAAACTACAGACAAGATTAGTTAAGAACTATGCAGAAAACCTGAGCATCCTAACTTTACTTTCTATACATTCACATTACCAATTTTTTCATTTTTAAAACATCCCTTGCATCAAGTGCTACTTCCTAACAGCTCTTAAGATTCCGTTTGCCAGAACAATCAACATTAAAGATATTGGTTCCCATGTTATTTATTCATTACTGATAGTACTTATCAAAGCTAAACCTAGATAATATTCCTTCTCTCCTGACATAATGCTCGGTGGCAAGTACATGTCTTCTCAACCAGCATAAGAAACCTTTCCTTTGAGTCATTTCCCCTCTCAAAAAACTTTGCTTAAGGGAAATTGGAGCTAAAGAGCTTACCAACAAATAGCCCTACTAGAATTCAACAAATATACTTTGCTATTAAATCTAATATACAAATATGATAGAAGTTTGAAAATGGAACCTTATCCCAGTGCTGTATTGGCACTTAACAAGGCTAGTGATCATTTCCAAAGGAGTCATGTTATGTTTTGAGTCTGTTTGTGATAAACCTATTGTCTAAACAGATTTATTCTTTAAGAATATTCACAAGAGGTTTTCCTCCATTATTTTCAAACATCGGATATGGTGTTTGGTTTTTTGAAGGAGGGAGGGGGTACTATCTACAACAAATACTTCATTCATTGCCATAAACTATTTGTATCCTGGGCTTCAGCCCCTGGTCAAATCAGGAATGCTCTTCAGCGCTGCTGCTGAATGATCTGCTCCGGATGTGATTTCTCAGTTGCTCTATAAGTTCAGGATTTTGTTGCTGTATCTGTTGAGCAAACTGTTGTCCCCTGTAGGAAAGAGGCAACGTGGTTTGAATAGGGAATTACCAGTCACATTTACCCATGCAAAAAGAACTGCAGAAAATGTGGGAGCTACCTACAGGGGGCTTTTTCTATAAAAACAAGTTTTAGAGCCACAACTTTAGTATCTACAAGTTTACCAATACCTCCATATAGCATTATTACAATGCAGTGTTCTTTGTAAGAAACAAAACACCCATGCTAATAAAATGAATACTTTAGTTGGGTGAAATCTACTTCTTTAGTGCTAATAACAAAGAAGCAAAGGACTAAGAAGTATATGTTTTTATCGTATGTGCTCAAATATAATGCTTTTATACATAAGTGTTAACAGTCTCATATAACACCCAGTTTGGGATGCTTTGGGAGGTCACCTAACAACTAATTTTAAAAACACTAAGAAGTTTATCACAAATTCTAGTGTGTGATCCTCTACTGGCAGTGTTAGCTATTACTATATGCCACTTAAAGGTCATTCTAAAAATGCAATATTCTAAGTGGATACACAGTTGTGGTGACAAACAACAAACAGTACTATGGCTTCATATAAAGCATCCATCAATAGCAGCAGACACAGTTTCAAAACTCAAAGTTATCTTCACCAATTTGATATAAGCGAAGGCAATGTGCTCAAGTAATAAGACGATGCAAGTAGTTCCTGTAAGTGTTGAGAAGCACTGAAAAAGTTTGAATAAAATAGTTTCCTGAATTGCCTGAACATTAAAGTATGTAACATGTGATTTTTAAACTATGTATGTGTACCTAAATTGATCTATATTTTAATATTTAGATATTTGACCTTCATCTGTGTCCCTGAGTAGTTTGAAGTCTGCTAAAAAAACTTTTTCTTGGCTCTTCATTGGAAAAAAAATGGGGGATTAATAGCTTTATATATATGAGATCACAATTTATTTGGAGATATAACTTTTACTGTTTTGTCTCCATACCCTCAAAGTACCAGGTCACCAATCCTTAGGACCCTCTGTAACCAAAGATATTGTAATGATGCCACCACTTAGAAAACCAAGGACCCTAATTTCATACTGACAACACAATCAAGTAAAATTAAAATTAGGCTGCAAATGAAAAGACTGAATGTGCTTTGGCTTCTTTAGTAAGTCACTAACCTGTACCTCAGTTTCTCTAGACATTTAGTAGGGATGTAAATTATCTACTTTTCTAATATCTGTCCCTCACCTGCCTTATTGAGATGGTGCCAGAAAAGAAAAAAAAAAAAAACTCTGTTGGTACTTGACTGTCCCTTTTTAATAAAGCATAATGAGTGGGGGAAAAAAGCATAATGAACATATGATTCTTTTTCTCAACAGACAGGGCTGGCCAGACCAGGTCTGGATTCCTGCCCTGCAGTCTAAAAAGTGGTTCTAATTCATGAACTTCTTTCAAATTTAGTAAGTTCAAGGAGGCCAATATTACTAACAGTAAAAGATGAAAATTTAAAAAGAATGTCCTGACCCCTCACCATAGAGATAAGCTGTGAAACATAAGAGACATCTTCACTATGTCTATTTTAAATAATACTTACGCTTGGATGAGGCTTGACAGGTCAGTTAGGCCCCCAACTCCAGCAGCAGGTCCCCCAATGGCATTTGTCATCATCCCTGACATTCTAGAGTACACAAGAAATACATCACTGGGATTGGTGTATATTCTTAACAAATAAGACAACTGGACGAGGAAAAGTTAACAAAATATGCCCATGTTATGCCAGAGGCTAGGTCAAATGTGTATAGCTTTAAGCTCCAACTGACTGCCATTCAGAACAGTTTCATCATTTTTGAGCTGATTTGCTCGAATTAGAAGGCTGGCAAGTAGAACTGGGGAAATGTAATAAGCTATTTCTATGTACTTACAGCTGTTGAACTTGAGGGTTCTGCATTAAACTTGCTGCCTAGAATTGAAAAATAGCACCTCCCATTAAAGGCAGTTAATATATGTAGGGAATTTTAACAAAGATATTTTTGTGTGGAAGAACGAAAGCTAAACCATGTATGCACTAACATTTTGTAAAGTTTCAGTGTGCTATGCAAAGTAAATGGGAATGTAAAAAGAGAGGAGATACTAGAAAAACTGCCATTAAGAAGACATGGTGAGGATACAGAGATTACAAACAACACTATAAACTGAGGACGTTGACAGCAGTTTACTTACTACACTGATCACATCAATTAAGCCAAAAGGAAAAATAGGAACGTTAAAAGTATAGTTAAGGAATCTCCTGCACTTGAGAAGGTCCATTCCAAATGAACTCTTAAAGAGATGTGACTTTGCTCCACAGGGCCCAGCAGTTTCAATGCTTCCCATGCTTACAGTGGCACAGAGAATTAAATTTATGTGCATACACACTTTTAAAACATTCTATTTCAAAAGCATCACATTTTTTTTGGTCTCAAATTGGGATTGTCAACAATATTTATATAAAATTTGAATTTAGTCTAAATCTTTATAGATAATAGTTTTTATTCACGGACTCTCTATGAGGTGTTGGGCACTTGCTTATATTACCAGAAAGATCACTGACTGATTTGCAAATAACTCAAAACTTTCCTCAAGTCCCAGTCAGGATTGGTGCCTCTGAGCCAACCCATAAGTGCTAAGGGCATTACACAGGAAAAGCGGGGCGTATGAGCTGTAAACATTTTGCAATCCCTTTAAACTGGCTCTGCAACAGCAGTTCTTCCCATTCTCCCAGAATCTAGGACCTAGAAGAAATTTAGAGCAGATCTATGGCTTTTCCGGTCACTTTTCAGTAAGCAGTCCTCCTGTCACTTTAAGTTGTATAAAATGACCTTCAGTTCAGTAATTAATGTCTCAGTGTAACAACCAAATACATAAAGCTTCATTTATAGGTAAAACTTTTTCCTTCCCTAGCATGGGCCTGCTACACATTGGCCAGTTGCAGCAGAGAAGAGGCAACAGTGACTGCTCTGTTTCCTACAGTAAGGGTCCCCAATCCTCGGGCCACAGATGGAACCAGGCTGCACAGCAGCAGTTTAGCAGTGGGTGAGTGAGCATTACTGCCTGATCTCCACCTCCTGTCAGATCAGCCGCAGCATTAGATTCTCAGAAGAGCAAGAACTCTATTATGAACTGCATATGTGACGGATCTAGGTTGAGTGCTCCTCATGAAAATCTAATGATTTTCCCCATCCTGCTCTTACCCTCTACACCTGGTATGGTCCATGGAAAAATTTTCTTCCATGAAACTAGTCCCTGTTGCCAAAAAGGTTGGGGACTGCTGTCCTATAGTGCTTTTTTTTTGTCACCCAGACTGGAGTACAATAGCATGACCTTAGCTCACTGCAACCTCAGCCTCCCGGGTTCCAGCAATTCTCCTGCCTCAGCCTCCCAAGTAAGTGGGATTACAGGTGTGTACCACCACATCCAGCTAATTTTTGTATTTTTAGTAGAGACAGGGTTTCACTAGGTTGGCCAGGATGGTCTGGAACTCCTGACCTCAAGTGATCCACCCACCTCAGCCTCCCAAAGTGCTGAGATTATAGGCATGAGCCACCAGGCCCAAGTCTATCGTGCTTTATCCTGTAGTGCTTCCAGTCCTCTTCCCCCAACTTGTGATTAAGAGTTCTGGCTCTCCAGGGTTAAATAGAGGGAAAGATGAAAGGAGCAGGAAAGTTCTTATCTGATGACTGGTATTATCTTACTAGTTTTGCATTGGTACTCTTTGAATTTGCAAGGTGTTAAAAAATTGCTGTGTTTCTCTTATGGGGTACTTTCTGGTGCTCTTTAGACACTTCTCCCTTCCCCACACCCCTGGAGATTTCTCATCTATTCTTTGAAAAGGGTAATTTACCCTCTGGATGGATGAGAGTACTTTCGCTTCAGTCTCAGGTTCTTGGCAGTCCTCCATAGATTCTCTGTGTTGGGATCCTGTCACACTTCCAAGGAAGCCTCTTGGACATATTCAGACACACTCTCTCACAATTGTGTGTGCTCACTTTGGTCCACAGGAAACACCTCTACTCCACCGTCATCAGTACAGTAACTGCCCAAACCACACAGCTAATATTGCCACCAGTTTTCCAGTGGAACATCAGGTAGAAAGTCTCTGGACCAGAAAAGCCCTTTCTCAGTGGGGGCTTGAGATGAGAGCAAGCTTCCCTACTTCCTTCATATATGGAGCTCTAGAACTCTAATAGCTCTCTCCAAAAATCATGTTTTTATCTCTATCAACCTGGCCCTTTTTACAAGTCACAAAACATGTTTTTATCCCCATCTTTTGCAACTCCTACATGGTGGTCTCATACCTTATTTTGGTACATAGCAGCTTGGAGCCTAAGCCAAATCTGAAACTAAAAGAATAAACAACCCATTGCTAACAAGACTTATCTCACTGGGAATGAGTCATCTGTGCATTTCAGTTCAACAGAAGATGTAATGGATGCAAGACATATTTTTTTGAAGGAAACAAAAGATGAATAAAAACTGATTTCTGTCCTCCAAGGGCATATCACGTGATAGAATAATTCTCATCCAAAAAATACAGTCACCCCAGGAGCTTGATAACATTTTAGACCCACTAAATCAAAGTTACCACATATTGGGCCACAGCATGTATGTTCTCAAAAAGACCCATAAATTCACAAATTATTCTGTTGGTTTGAAGAATAGAGGACATAATACACACACACACACACACACACACACACACACACACACAACTCAAGATAGAAAACAAGGCAGACAATGCTGAGGGGCATGCCTAGGGAACCACAGTGACCAAATACTCAGACTGCAGATGTTAGATATCTTCCTAGGACCACTTTTATGTAAGAGAATAGTTTTTGGTTGGTTGGTTGTTTTGGGGTTTTTTTGTTTTGTTTTGTTTTGTTTTGTTTTATTTTGTTTTGTTTTGTTTGAGACGGGATCTCACTCTGTTGCCCAGGCTGGAGTACAATGGCATGGTCTTGGCTCACTGCAACCTCTGCTCCCGGGTTCAAGCAATTCTCTTACCTCAGCCTCCCAAGCAGCTGGGATTACAGGTGCTTGCAACCACACCTGGCTAATTTTTGTACTTTTAGTAGAGACAGGGTTTCACCATGTTGGCCAGGCTGGTCTCGAACTTCTGACCTCGTGATCTGCCTGCCTTGGCTTCTCAAAGTGCTGGGATTACAGGCATGAGCCACCATGCCCAGCCAAGACAGTAGTTTTTAACTTTTCATATATTGGCAGACTCTTGTGCCAATTTGATGAAAAACATGATACTCTCCCTGGAAAAATGCACACATATACATGTACACAGATTTTTATATACAATTTTGGGGAAATCCCTGAGCTTCCTGAAGTCCATCCATGGCTTTCCCACAGGAGGCACATGGACAGGTTAAGAACCCTGCTATTCAGAGAGAAAGGCCAGACCACCTACAAAGGGAAGCCCATTAGACTAACAACAGATCTCTCAGCAGAAACCCTATAAGCCAGGAGAGATTGGAGACCAATATTCAACATTCTTAAAAGAATTTCCAACCCAGAATTTCATACCTGGCCAAACTAAGCTTCATAAGCAAAGGAGGGATAAGATCCTTTTCAGACAAGGAAATGCTGAGGGAATTTGTTACTACCAGACCTGCCATACAAGAGCTCCTGAAGGAAGCACTAAATATGGAAAGGAAAAACTGTTACCAGCCACTACAAAAACACATTGAAGTACATAGACCAGTGACACTATGAAGCAACCACATAAGTCTGCAAACTAACGAGCTAGCATCATGATGACAGGATCAAATTTACATATACTGATACTAAACTTAAATGTAAATAAATTTCCCAATTAAAAGACACAGAATAGCAATCCAGATTTAAAAAAAAAAAAAAGACTCATCAGTGAGCTGCAATCAAGAGACCCACTACACATACAAAGACACAAATAGGCTCAAAATACAGGGATGGAGGAAAATTTACCAAGCAAATGGAAAACAGAAAAAAGCAAGGGTTGTAATTCTAGTTTCTGAAAAAACAGACTTGAAACCAACAAAGATCAAAAAAGACAAAGAAGGAGGAGGAGGCTGCAGTGGGCCATGATGGCACCACTGCACTCCAGCCTGGGTGACAGAGCAAGACTCTGTCTCAAGAAAAAAAAAAAAAGACAAAGAAGGGTATTACATAATGGTAAAAGGTTCAATTCAACAAGAAGAGCTAACTATCTTAAATATATATGCACCCAATATAGGAGCACCCAGATTCATAAAGCAAGTACTTAGAGAGCTTCAAAGAGACTAGACTCCCACACAATAATAGTGGGAGACTTTAAAAGTCTACTGACAATATTAGACAGATCACCAAGACAGAAAACTAACAAAGATATTCAGAACCTGACCTCAGCTCTGGGTCAAGTGGACCTGATATTTACAGAACTCTTCACCCAAAACAACAGAATATTCTTCTCATCACCAGGCGACACTCAATTCACTCAACACCACACAACTACATGGAAATTGAACAACCTGCTCCTGAATGACTTTTGGGTAAATGATGAAATTAAGGCAGAAATCAGGAAGTTCTTTGAAACTAATGAGAATAAAGATACAACATACCAGAATCTCAGACACAGCTAAAACAGTGTTAAGAAAGAAATTTAGAGCACTAAATACCTGTATCAAAAAGCTATAAAGATCTCAAGTTGACAACCTAACATCTCAACTAAAAGAACTAGAAAAACAAGAGCAAACAAACCCCGAAGCTAGCAGAAGACAAGAAATAACCAAGATCAAAGCTTAACTGAAAGAAATGGAGACATAAAAAAACCCTTCAAAAACAAACAAACAAACAAAAAACAATGAAAAAATCCAGGAGCTGGATTTTTTGAAAAAAATTAATAAACTAGATAGACCACTAGCTATACTAATGAAGAGGAAAAGAGAAAATTCAAACAAACACAATCAGAAGTGATAAGGGGGATATTACCACCGACCCAACAGAAATACAAACAACCATCAGAGAATACTATAAACAATCCTATGCACATAAACTAGAAATTTTACTAATCAATTTCTGGAAGAAATGGATAAATTCCTGGACACATACACCCTCCCAAGACTGAACCAGGAAGAAAATAAATCCGTGAATAGGCCAATAATGAGGTCTGAAATTGAGGCAGTAATAAATAGCCTACCAACCAAAACAAAAGCCCAGGACCAGATGAATTCACAGCTGAATTCTACCAGAGGTACGAAGAAGAGCTGATACCATTCCTACAGAAACTATTCTAAAAAATTGAAAAGGATGAACTCCTTCCCAATTCATTTTATGAGGCCAACATCATCCCGATACCAAAACCTGACAAAGATACAACAAGAAAAAGAAAACTTCAGGCCAATATCCTTGACGAAAATTGATAGACGAACATTGATAGAAAAATTCTCAGCAAAATACTGGCAAAACAAATCCCGCAGCACATCAATAAGCTTACAAACTACCATCAAGGAGGCTTCATCCCCAAGATGCAAGGCTGTTTCTACATAAGCAAATTAATAAACGTGACTCATCTCATAAACAGAACTAAAGACAAAAACCCCATGATTATCTCAATAGATGCAGAAAAGGCCTTGATAAAATTCAACATCCCTTCATGTAAAAAACTCTCAATAAACTAGATATTGAAGGAACATACCTTAAAATAATAAAAGCCATATACGACAAACCCACAGCCAATATCACACTGAATGGGCAAAAGCTGGACGTATTCCCCCTTCAAAACCAGCACAAGACGAGGAAGCCCTCTTTCACCACTCCTATTCAACATATTAATAGTATTGGAAGTTTTGGCCAGGGAAATCAGGCAAGAGAAAGAAATACAGGGTATTCAATTAGGAAGAGAGGACGTCAAATTACCCATGTTTGCAGATGACATGATCCTATATCTAGAAAACCCCATTGTCTCAGTCCAGAAGTTTCTTAAGCTGATAAGCAACTTCAGCACAGTCTCAGGATACAAAATCAATATGCAAAAATCACTAGCATTCCTACATACCAACAATGGGCAAGTTGAGAGTCAAATCACAAATGAACTCCCATTCACAAGTGCCACAAGAACAAAATACCTAGGAATACAACTAATAGGCAAAGTGAAGAAACTCTTCAAGGAGAACTACAAACCACTTCTTAAAGAAATCAGAGATGACACAAATCGAAAAACATTCTATGCTCATGGATAGGAAGAATCAATATCATGAAAATGACCATATTTTCCCAAGCAATTTATAGAATAAATGCTATTCTCATTAAACTACCATTGACATTCTTCACAGAATTAGAAAAAAAAAATTTTTAAATTCATATGGAGCCGGGCGCGGTGGCTCACGCCTGTAATCCCAGCACTTCGGGAGGCCAAAGTGGGCGGATCACGAGGTCAAGAGATCAAGACCATCCTGGCCAACATAGTAAAACCCCATCTCTACTCAAATATAAAAAGTAGCTGGGTGTGGTGGCACGTGTCTGTAGTCCCAGCTACACGGGAAGCTGAGGCAAGAGAATTGCTTGAACCCAGGAGGTGGAGGTTGCAGTGAGCCGAGATTGTGCCACTGCACTCCAGCCTGGCACCTGGCGACAGAGCAAGACTCTGTCTTAAAAAAAAAAAAAAATTCATATGGAACCAAAAAAGAGCCCTAACAGCCAAGGCAATCCTAAATGAAAAGAACAAAGCTGAGGCATCATGCTACCCAATTTCAAACTACACCACAGGGCTACAATAACCAAAACAGCATGGTACTGGTACAAGAACAGACACATAGACCAGTGGAACAGAACAGAGAACCCAGAAATAAGACCTCACACCCACAACCATCTGATCTTTGACAAACCTGACAAAAGCAATGGGGAAAAGATTCCCGATTTAATAAATGGTGCTGAGAGAACTAGCTAGCCATATGGAGAAAACTGAAACTGGACCCCTTCGTCATACCATATATATACAAAAATCAATGCAAGATAGATTAAAGACTTAAATGTACAACTCAAAACTATAAAAACCCTAAAAGAAAACCTAGGCAATACCATTCAAGACATAAGCACAGGCAAAGATTTCATGATGAAGATGCCAAAAGCAATTTCAACAAAAGAAAAAATTGACAAATGGGATCTAATCTTTTCCACACCAAAAGAAACTATCAACAGAGTAAACAGACAACCTACAGAATGGAAGAACATTTTTGCAATCTATCCATCTGACAAAGGTCCAATATCCTGCATCTATAAAGAACTTAAACAAATTTACAAGAAAACAAACAAACCCATTATAAAGTGGGCAAAGGAAATGAACAGACACTTCTCAAAAGAAGACATATATGTGGCCAACAAACATATGAAAAAAACAGCTCAACATCACTGATCATTAGAGAAGTGCAAATCAAAACCACAATGAGATACCATCTCACACCAGTCAGAATGACTGTTATTAAAAACTCAAAGAACAGGTCAGGTGTAGTGGCTCACACCTATAATCCCAGCACTTTAGGAGGCCGAGGCGGGCACATCACCAAAGGTCAGGAGTTCACGACCAGCCTGGCCAACATGATGAAACCCCATCCCTACTAAAAATAGAAGAATTAGCCAGGCATGGTTATGGGTGCCTCTTATCTCAGCTACTCAGGAGACTGAGGCAGGAGACTCTCTTGAACCCAGGAGGCGGAGGTTGTAGTGAGCTGAGACTGCACCATTGCACTCCAGTCTGGGTGACAAGAGTGAAATTCTGTCTCAAAAACAAACAAACAACAACAACAACAAAACAGATGCTAGCAAAGTTGCGGAGAAAAAGGAACACTTTAACACTGTTGGTGGGAATCTAAATTGTGGAAGACAGTGTAGTGATTTCTCAAAGACCTAGAAGCAGAAATACCATTCAATCTAGCAATCCTATTACTGAATATATACCCAAAGGAATATAAATCATTCTACTGTAAATATGCATCCATACGTATGTTCATTGTAGCGCTATTCATAATAGCAAAGATATGGAATCAACCCAAATGCCCATCAGTGACAGATTGGATAAAGAAAATGCAGTAGTATACACCATGGAATACTATTCAGCCATAAAACACAAGATCATGTCCCTCACAGGAACATGGATGGAGCTGGAGGCCATTTTACTTAACAAACTAATGCAGGAAAAGAAAACCAAATAACACATGTTCTCATTTATAAGTGGGAGCCAAATGATGAGAACACGTTAACACATGTTAGGGAACAACACACACTGGGGCCTGTTGGAGGGTGGGGGATGGGAGGAGAGAAAGGATCAGGAACAATAGCTAATGGATGCTGGGCTTAATACCTAGGTGATGGGAAGATCTGTGCAGGAAACTACCATGGCACATGTTTACCTATGTAACAAACCTGCATATCCTGCACATGTACCCCAGAACTTAAACGTTGGAATTAAAAAAAAGAACCCTGCTATAGCCTTATATCAACACTCCACTACAACCACCACCACAAAAGCTCACTTACTTGTTTCTAAAAAAATTGCATAGCTACATAGCTGTATGGAAAACAGAGCCAGTAGAGGCGGAAAAGAAAGTATACTCACCATACTAATGAAGGCTGGATTATTTATCAAGCTAGCCATATCAAAGCTCAGTCCAGTTCCTGTCTGTAAAACAAATCATATCTGAGAATCAGTCCAACAACTACAATTTAATTACAGTAAGTTGTGAATGACAGAAAATACTTCACTCATTTGGCATGAACAACTTACAGGACTAGATACCTCTCTTAACTTCTGTTCTGCTATTTTCAGATTTGACTTATAGGAATCATTTTCAGGGTCAAGATCTAATGCCTTTTGATAACTTGTAACTGCTTCTTCAAATTTATTCATGGCAGTGAGGGCCAGCCTGAAGGGAATACAGAGTATAAGAACATGAGATATATGATTAAAGAATATCAGGACATTACCAACATCATCAAACGTCTGTCTGTCTTGGTATTCAGTTCTTTCCAGATAACACTTAATTTATTCATTGTACTATGGCTCACAGGAGTAAAATTCCCTCCAACTTAAGATTCTATACATCTGAACTCTCTCCATTCTGCTTGCTGACAATCTGGTTGTCCTACAGATCATGAATTTAATACTTAGAGATTATGTTACCTATCTACTATTTTTAAGCCTAATATATAAAATAATTTGCTTTATAAATGCCTAGAGTAAGCTCCAAAAGATGTGAGCTGACAATCCTGTGGTCACATAAATCTATGATGCTAACACCATTTATAAGGAATCTAAATTATATTTGTGCTTCAAAATGACCCACATGCTTCTTCTTCCTAACAGAGCAACAATAAATATCAATTATACGAAAACAGGCTATAGGTTAGCAGATAACTATTCCTGATCAAAACAGGTAGATAAAATTAGCATCCTTTACAACTCAAATGACAAATTATACCAGGCACAAGTCAAAGAGTTATTAAATTTTAATGTTCATATTACCTAGTTAAAATTTACTTATTGAAAAATTACTACAGAACCAAACAATAACTGTATATATGTTGAGATGGTATTAGGGGTTTCTGTTTGCTTTAGGGTTTTTTTAAACAAATTACTTAATTCTTTCTTTTCTTTTCTCTTTTTCTCTTCATTGGAACCTAATTTATTTTCTACCAGTCAACCATGTACCATACTTTATCGGAGTCCCCAGTTAATCAAGAGTCAAGTAAATAACTATTTATTTAAACAGATGTATAAGAATATTATTAAAATAATATCTAAAGATACTAAAGATCCTGGCTAGGCATGATAGCCCACGTATTCAATCCCAGCACTTTGGGAGGCCAAGGTGGGTAGATCACTTGAGGTTAGGAGTTTGAGACCAGCCTGGCTAACATGGTGAAACCTCATCTCTACTAAAAATACAAAAATTAGCTGGGCATGGTGGCAGGCGCCTGTAATCCCAGCTACTAGGGAGGCTGAGGCACAAGAATCACTTAAACCCAGGAGGTGAAGGTTGTAGTGAGCTGAGATAGAGCCACTGCACTCCAGCCCAGGCAACAGAGTGAGACTTCATCTCAAAAAAAAAAAAAAAAAAAAAGGATCTAAAGATACCAAGGATTCCACGATTCCACAATGAAAAACATAAAGTTCCTAGTACAGGCACAGTGGTTCATGCCTATAATCCCAGCACTTTGGGAGGCTGGGACAGGTGGATCACCAAAGGTCAGGAGTTCGAGATCAGCCTGACCAACATGGTGAAACCCCATCTCTACCAAATACAAAAAAGTAGCCAGGCGTGGTGGCACATGCCCGTAATACCAGCTACTTGGGAGACTGAGGCAGAAGAATCACTTGAACCCAGGAGGTGGAAGTTGCAGTGAGCTGAGATTGTGCCACTGCACTCCAGCCTGGACAATAAGAGCAAAACTCTATCCCAAAAAAAAAAAAGATAGTTTCCTGACTTTAAAAAAATCCCATTCTACCTGGGGAAGACAGGCAACAAGTATGCAAATAAAAAGGGCAATATTAAAGAGAATGAATAGGAGAGCTGCTCAAAAAGTAGCCACTTTGGAAAGACCTGAGTGATGTAAAAAAAGCAGTCATGAAAATGAGGGAGGAGCATTGTAGTGGAAACAGCAGTAAACAGAAAGGTCCTGAGAAAGATGCAAGCTTGGTATTCTTAAGGTACAGGACAAGGACTGTTGAGGAGGGAACACAGAAAACAAAGCACGGAGAGATGATGTCAGAGAATAGTCGGGTGCCAGATGATATAGGACCATTGCTTGGAGTTCGAACTTTATTCTGGTTGCAATGGAGTCACGTGATCTAATTTGTGCCTTTGAAAGCTCACTCTGGCTTCTATGTAGAGGATCTACAAGGGCAGATGGGTAGAATGGAGGCAGGAGATCAGTTAGGAAGCTATCGCAGTAGCCTAGGTAAGAGACGTAGTTTGGACCTGAGCTATATGCAAGACAGTGATCAACACTTGGATTTAAGATATATGGAAACTAGAATTGACAGGACTTGCTGATAGAGTATCAGTCCTTATGTCAGGTGTAATAAAAATAAAGGATGATGGGATAGATAAATGATTGTACAATGTATTCAGATTGAAATGATTTTGGAAGGGAACATGAGCTCTGTTTGGAACATGTTAAGTTTAAAATGCCTATTAAACATCCAAGCATTGAGTGGAAAAGTAGTTGAATATATGAGTATGGAGTTCAAACATATAACTTAGATCCAGTAATATACATAGTTGATTCTTATTCACAGTAATTCTGTTCTATAAAGTCACCATGAACCACGAATTACCAAATACTGAACAATTGTTCCAAGGGAAAATACAGAGTTAGGTTCCTGCAAATAGTTGTAAATAGTCACATTTTCATCAACTGATCACATTTTCATCAACTAATCAATATATAATTCTGTTTTATGTGTGTTTCTGTTTAAATAAACTTTAATATATTTAATATATATTTTTTATTCATTAGCATTGAACTCATGGCCAAGGGCACTAACTCATGCCTGAATGAAGCTTGTCTCATAAATATATTTTCTGCATAAGGCACATTACAGTCCTCTTGCACTTAGGAACACCAGACAACACTTCAACCTATACTTGGAGGGCCACTATAAACAGCAAAATCACAAATAAAAGACACAAAAATAAAACAAAATGTAGCACTAAATAGACTGCTTCATCATGAGAGCTAAAACAAAAAGGTAGAGCATCACCTTATCCACCCTCAGCTGAGACTGGGAACATCGGGAGACACATTTTCACTAATTGTGCATGTCCATGAATGACTATAGAAGCAGTGTAAATATTGATTTGGGGATTACAAATTAATTTAGCAAGTAGGCAAATTCATAAACACAGAATCTGCAAATAATGAGTATTAACTGTAGATAGATTTTAAAAGCACGGAACAGGATAAACTGAGCAAAGAGAACAGACATATAACAGCAGCAGCAGAGGATGCAACCCTAAAATACAGCATTGTTATGAGATGGTAGAGAGGAAGAACAAGCAAGGGAGACTGGAAAAGAGCATCCAGCAGAGTAAAAGGGGAAACAGGGCAAGTGTGGTGTCAGGATCCCAGAGAGTGATGTATTTTGACAATAAGTCAATAGCGGCTAGGCACAGTGGCTCACACATGTAATCCCAGCACTTTGGAAGGCCTAGGTGGGTGGATCATCTGAGGTCAGGAGTTCAAGACCAGCCTGACCAACATGGCGAAACCCTGTCTCTACTAAAAACACAAAAATTAGGCAGGTGTGGTGACAGGCGCCTGTAATCCCAGCTCCTTGGGAGGTTGAGGCAGGAGAATTGCTTGAACCCGGGAGGCAGAGGTTGCAGTAAGCTGAGACTGTGTCATTGCACTCCAACCTGGGCAACAAGAGCAAAATTCTATCTCTAAATAAATAAATTGGCTTATAAAAAAATAAATAAGTTAATTGCACCAAATACTAAAAGACAGTGTACGGTGAGGATACAGAGCTGAATACTCTCCTAGGCAAAATATACACAACTGGTAACCTTGAATAGAACTATCTCAGAAGAGTGACTGTGTTACTCAGGGTTCTCCAGAGAAAGAGAACCAACAGTATATATATATATATATATATATATATATATATATATATATATATAGAAATGTGAAGAGATTTCTTGTGAGGAATGGCTCACACAATTATGGAGGTTGAGAAGTCCCACCATCTGCTGTCTGCAAGCTGGAGACCCAGTAAAACTAATGATGTAATTCCAGTTTAAACCCGAAGACTTCAGAACCAGGACAGCTGATGATGTAAGTTGGGTCCAAGTCCACAGGCTTGAGAATGAGGAATGCTGAGGTCCAAGAGCAGGAGAAGATGGATGCTCCAGCTCAAGCAGAGAGAGTGAATTTGCCCTTCCTCTATATTTTTGTTCTATTTGGGCCCTTGAAGGAATAGCTGATGCTTACCCACGTTCATATGGGTGATATTCTTAACTCAGTCTGCCAATTCAAATGCTAATCTCATACAAAAATAAGCTAGGCGTCGTGGCTCACACCTGTAGTCCCAGTTCAAGCAGGAGTATCACTTGAACCTGGGAGGCAGAGGTTGCAATGAACCAAGACTGCACCACTGCACTCCAGCCTGGGTGACAGAGCAAGACTGTCTCAAAAACAAAGAAAAAAGTGCTAATCTCTTCTGGAAACACACTCGCAGACATACCCAGAAATAATGTTTTACCAGCTATCCGGGCATCCTTAAACCCAGTCAAGTTGACAAATAAAATTAATCACCATAGTGATATAGAACAGAAGCCCTATTGGAATGAGCTGAAGAGAAAATAAGAGATGATAAAGATAAAATAGCAAGTACAGATAACCATTAGGGGCAGAGAATGAGGAACTAAGAAGTGGGATGGCAGCTGGAGGGGAACACTGGGTAAAGGGATGGGTCCAACTGATGATCTTTGTTTTTTGAGACAGGTTCTCACACTGTCACCCAGGCTGGACTGCAGTGATACAATCACGGCTTACTGCAGCGATACAATCACGGCTTACTGCAGCTTCGACTTCCCAGGCTCAAGTGATCCTTCCACCTCAGCCTCTCAAGTAGCTGGGACTACAGGTGCACACCATCACTCCTGGATGACTTTTGCATTTTTATAGAGACGGTGTCCTGCTATGTTGCCCAGGCTGGTTTTAAACTCCTGGGCTCAAGCATTTCTTCCACCTTGGCCTCCCGAAGTGCTGGGATTACAGGTGTGAGCCACCGCACCTGGCCTAGTGAATGATTTTTTTATGACCTTATCACATGCCAGCCACTATCACCTATTAGAGATGGAAGAACTAATGCTGTAAAAAATGAAGGGGATAGTAATAGTTGTAAAGTTGTGGAGAAGGTAGAAGGGGATGAGATCTTAAAGCATGAGTGGAGGCATTGGTCTTAGATAAGAATGCTTCCAGCTGGGCGCAGTAGCTCACACCTGTAATCCCAGCACTTTGGGAGGCCAAGGCAGGTGGATCACCTGAGGTCAGGAGATCAAGACCAGCATGGCCAACATGCGAAACCCCGTCTCTACTAAAAATACAAAAATTAGCTGGGCGTGGTGGTGGGCTCTTGTAATCCCAACTACTTGGGAGGCTGAGGCAGGAGAATCTCTTGAACCCCAGAGGTGGAGGTTGCAGTGAGCCAAGATTGGGCCATTGCACTCAAGCCTGGGTGACAGAGCAAGACGCCATCTCAAAAACAAAAAAACAAAACAAAATTTTAAAAAATACTGCCTTTTTTTTTTTAGATAGAGTTTTGCTCTGTCGCCCAGACTGGAGTGCAATGGCTCTATCTCAGCACACTGCAACCTCCACCTCCCAGGTTCAAGTGATTCTCCTGCCTCAGCCTCCTGAGTAGGTGGGACTGCAGGTGCGTGCCACCACGTTTGGCTAATTTTTATATTTTTAGTAGAGACGGGGTTTCACCATATTGGCCAGGCTGGTCTTGAACTCCTGACCTCAAGTAATATGCATGCCTTGGCCTCTCAAAGTGCTGGGATTATAGGCATGAGCCACCATGCCCAGCAAGAACGATTCCATTTTAACAGGAAAAAAAGGCATTCTGTGTACATACAAGTATAGGTAGATTGATGGATTTGCAAGGAGGAAGATGAGTTGTTTTTCTTCAAAAAGCATCTATCTTATCAAGTAAGTGTAAGTAAGGCAATACCAACTGTTGAAAGTCACCCTAGAGGGGACAGTGGAAATTTGAAGGGAGAAGAGGAAGTATGAAATGGAGTGGAAAGGTAACTACAGAAGGAAATACGATGGAATTGTCTGCCAATATTGAGTGCTCATCTGAGATTTGTGGTCATGGACATGAAATTAGTCAACTAAGTATGGTTATATAATTTTCTCCAACAATCAAATCAGTCATCAATCATCTCACTCCCAAGTCACCAATTGCAGTCATTTCCTCCCTTATGTTTTATTCATCTTCTTATTACTTCAGAGGGTACAATATTAAGCAGGAAATTCAAAACCAAGCCATTAAGAACAGTATACCTGATATCACACAGTACTACTTTGAACATTCTCCCAGAACTTACCCCATTCTCCCATAGGCCTTGCTGTACTTTGAATCAATTGCTATTGCTTTTTCACAATCCTTTATTGCATCTGTATAGTGACCTAACTTGCTTTGAGCAGCAGCCCTAAGTGAAAGAAAAGAGAATTTTATTAAAGGCAGTTGTCAAGGTACTAATTTAGATTTTCAGGTACTAATACTACTAAATTTGTCTTGTTCCAATTTGTGGATCATTCCCACTAAATTTCTAAGTCAAACTGTCTAAGATAATTATGTAATACAATGAAAAAAAAAAAGCTCAGAAACTTCTGTTCAGAAAAAAAGTATGCAGGCTGCCTTTCACTGTTTGCTTAGCTATAGAAAGGACAAATATGCAAGTCATACAACTGGTCTGCCTATTTACACCCTTCCTAATTTGCCCAAACAGAAACGTGAAAAAGCTAGGACACCTGGGCACTATGGAGGCACAAAGAGTGAGTGATTGCTGTGAATGGCTACACAGAGCGTTGTGCTGTTAACTGATCACTTTTAATGGTAGGGTTAAAGTACAAGTAAAAGTGATATCCCAGTCCCCTGGCACTTTCTCTCATTTGTTCATTTCTAAGGCTGACTAGATTTTATTTCTTTCAGTCTCCCAGAAGTTCTCATAATCTTGTCCCTCATCAAAAGGTTGAAGAGCCAACTTTGGAAAAAGAACACTTGCCTAGATCAAAATCCCTGCAATTGTGACCTCTCCTCAACAATGTTTCCAAATAGAAAGAAATAGCTCACAGGAGAAAGAGAAGAGGAGAAGAGAAGCTCTAAGACGGATGCTTAGAAGTCAAAGTGGGCGCTAGCAACCCAGAAACAGAAGTTTGTTGGACCAACGAGGGTCAGGGTGTGGTGACCACTTCTTCGATTTCTCACAACTACAGAGGAGAATGCTATGCTGCACAGAACCTCTGCCTCCACCACTGTAACTCCAAGTCCTGGTACCCTTTCTATTAATAAAGGTAAAGAAGCACTTCCTAAAAATTCTGCTTGCAAGCCCAGAAATGAACTTAGGCTCCTTCATGTTCTTGTGTCTACAGACAAAAGTCTCATGCTAACCCAAGGTCTCTGACCTCATGTTCCTCTCCCACTGCAATCTGAGAAGCACTGCTCTTGTTTTTGCTACCTCTATTCTTCTCTCTTTACCCATATTTGTTGTTTCAATTGTCCTTAAAAACAATCTTTTTGCTTAACCACTCAGTAAACCATCTCTCTTCTTTGAAATTAGTCAAAAGGTCACATCTTTCAAGGACCTAGCTGGAATTTAATAAACACACATGAAAACAATAAAACTGATTAAAACACCACCTATCTCCAAGTATCAGTGAGGATCCTTGCTGATCCTCAATATTCCTTAAGTATGTTCTAATCCCATCCTGTCAATCGAACTACAGATTAGGGTTATCTAATATTACTTCTGTATCACATCCAGCTTATTATTGTACTGTACAAATATTGGTGGTATAGTAATAGATCCATTATTTGCTAGGTATCCATGAACAGAATGTGTTACATGAAACCAATCCTGGATAGAAGAAGCTAAAAGAAATACTGCCAATTCTGGAAGTTGAACCTGGAAATATAAACCTACTAAAAATTAAGCACATTTAGTAGGAAGAAAAAAGAGAAGAAATAGCACTTTAGTTCTGATCAACAGGAAGATGCTGAGAAATTCCCATCATAGCCTGGCTTCCACAAAGTAGATTAACAACATGTGAGTCTGGATCACTGACTTTTTCCCATCCAATGTGAGGATTCCAGATCAATAGGCATTCATAAAAGTTATACTGTGTAAGAAGCACAACCTTCCAGAAAAGTACAGGTCTTCCTTTTAAAGTACTTTAACTCAGAGAAAATTTTAAGAGACCAACCTTGAAAAGTTTATACACTTCAATGGCTGAAACATAAGATACATATATACTCCCAGAAAGGAAAGTTCAAGAAAACTCATATTTATGCCCTGTTTGGCCTTCTAAGCCACAGTACTTTCAGAGCAAAAACTTTGTGTCACAGTAACAATAAGGGACAAATGAGACATTGCCTCAGAGCAAGCTTCTTTTCCTACCACTATAGAAAGCTCTTTTCCACAGGTGATTTTAGTCCATAGAGATAGGAAGGTCCCTCAGAAGCCTCAAATGTTCTTGTCTATTCTTCCAGGTGTTTGAGCTGCTTGAAGGAAAACAGTTCAGAGAGTGAAGTAATGCAAGGAATTAACTGAATGACAGTGAAATCCTACTAACTCTGGAAGATTTTTGTTATTGTTGTTGTTTGTTTTGTGGAGAGAGTCTTACTTTGTTACCCAGGCTGGAGTGCAGTGGCACAATCCTGGCTCACTGTAACCTCCGTCTCCCGGGTTTAAGCGATTCTCCCGCCTCAAACTCCCAAGTAGCTGGAATTACAGGTGTGTGCCACCATGTCCAGCTAATTTTTGTGTTTTTAGTAGAGACAGAGTTTCACCATGTTTGCCAGGCTGGTCTCAAACTCCTGACCTCAAGTGATCCACCCACCTCAGCCTCCCCAAGTGCTGGGACTACAGGCATGAGCTCCGCACCTGGCCAGGAAGTTGAATCTGGGATTACAAAACTGCTAAACCAAATTTCATCTAAGAATTAACAACATTTATTGAGAGAAAAGGAGTTAACGGACTTAGCTTTGAGGCAGATTTTTAAAATGATTTTATTACCTATAATAAGCACAGCTACCAGAAGAAAAAAAAACTTGTGCAGAAAGGGAGTATGAGATCTATACTAAGTCCAAGTCTTATACCTCATTAGGCAAGGCAATACTATCTGCAAATTCATAGGCGTACGTCTGATCTGTCACTGACATCTGATTCTGGATATCTGCTAACGGTGATTTTGTAAAATAGCAAATGCTCCAGTCTCATCTCTTTTCTGCCAAGAGTCTCATTTTCTAATCAGTGTATGTGTCCGCACATATGTGCAGAAACATGCAAGAAGGGAAAAAGGGTAAGTGGGAGGATGGAGAGACGTTTTGAAAAGGGAATGCAGAGAAAGAAATATGTGGTTTTTTAAAAAAACAACACATCTGTTCCTAAACACTTGCTAAACACCTTCAGGAAACTGAAAAGCAATACTTGCCTTTAGATATCTGATTTGCCGTTTTTAAAATATAATCAGAAAATGACTCCTCTATATTTAATACATAGGACTTAGCATACTCTGAGCATCTGAAATGTTATATAGCAAAAGTTTTCAAAGAGAACAATAATATTATGTGGATTGTATTTTTAGTAGTTAGTATATGGCTACATTCAGGATTTAATGTTAACTATTTTTAACTGTATTCCTTTGTTTAGTTAAAATTTATCTTTAATAAACGCATATATTCATGCTTTCCCAAAACACTAGTCATTCTACAGGTACACATAATATTACCATATATTAAGATTATCAGATTAGTTACACAGATAAAGTAAAAAACTTACCTGTGTACCTAAATCTAGCTGTAAATTAAGAATGACAACTATTCCATCTACTTTGCACAGAATCTCAGAGCAATCAAGAACCATTTACATCTGATCTGTTAACGCTTGCTATATCACATCTACCAAAAAAACTCTTCTAAAATGACTGGGAACAATACAAAACAATTATTGTTTGACATGCAAATCCTTCAACTCAAAGTTTCCATAAAGTCTCCTGCCCTCCATCCTACACCACTCCATTCGTTTTTCTCTAAATATTTCTACTTGATTCATTCAACTAATATATCTATTGAGGGCCGGTGAATGTACACTTTTCTAAGAAAAATGGATACAGCAATAAGCAAAATAATATTTCTGTCCTCAATAGCACGTAGATTCTAGTGAAGGTAGGGAGGGGAAGGTGAAGTCTGGAAGACTACAGAGAAAAGGTGGTTTTAGGTCTAGTTTTTGGTCAATCTTTCTTCTTACAGCATGACTGAGGACCTTACTTCTCAGATTAATTATAAAAATGTTAATATTTATTTTAAAATAAACACATAGTCCTTTGCTTCAGTTAAAAAAAAATAAAATTTGAAAGTATAGGGTTCAACAAATCCATTTTGGTAGTTCACGTGAAAAAGTGGTATGGGTTTCTCTGACTTAATATTCAACACAAAGTAACAGCAGGACAAGGATAACCATTAAAAGAAAAGATACAGGATGCGTAACATCCAAATAATTAGAAAGAAAGAAAAAAAATCAATCCAATAGAAGGGGGAAGAAGGGGAGGGAAGAAGCAGCCAAGAAAAAGGATGCTTTTAAGTGGTTAATACATGGATTTACTTTGCAGTTAAGTGGTTAATATATGGCTAAAAAGAGCTGGGCGCAGTGGCTCATGCCTATAGTCCCAACACTTTGGGAGGACCAAGGCCACGAGGATCACTTGAGTCCAGGAGTTTGAGGCCAGCCTAGGCAACACAGTAAGACCCTGTCTCTACAAAAAATTTAAAAATTACCCAGGTGTGGTGGTGTATACCTGTAGTCTCAGCTACTCAAGAGGCTGAGACAAGAGGATCACTGGAACCCAGGAGGCCAAGGCTGCAGTGAGCAGTGTTCATGCCACTGTACTTCAGCCTGGGTGACAAAGCAAGAATTCATCCCCTGCACACTCCCCAAAAAAAAGGTAGCAGAAAAATTGAAATTCATCAGACAAAACTCAGGTTCTCAACTTAGATATAAAAGATATCACTTAAAACACAATCACACACAGGTTGAAGTTACAAGGACAGAAAAAGTCAAACAGGAGAATGGAAACAACACAAAAGAAAGGTGATGGAGAAACATTAATATTAGACACAAGGCAAGCAAGATTAATAAGGACAGAGAGAGGCATTATTTTTACTAACCATCCTTTTAAATTTAATTTTATGTAAAAAATTTACAAGGTTCCGAAGTCAAACCTATATTAGAAGTCTCACTCTCATCCTATAGGAGATGGGTGGGAATGGGGTAGATAGGATAGAAATGGGAGTAAGACTTCAAAAAGATGAAAAAGCAAACCTTCAAACTGAATAAAACAGAAACAATTGATCCTAATTGTATACCAAAAAGAATTCAATTAACTTTTGAGCACAGTATTCTGAGTATATAGGCTTAGTGAGATGCATTCAAAGACAAAAGAAAAACTGCAAAGAAATCCTGAAGTTTACATAGCAGGCCTGCTAGTGGTGTGACACTGGTTTAAAATACCAACTGAAGGACATTGAAAGATACAGTGAATGAGTAAATCTACTGGTGGTGGTGGAAGTAAGGTTTTCACCCTGGGGAGAAGGAAGATACAAATATAAAATGGGAGAAGATGAGGGAGAATTCTGTGACACTAGAATGTGAATTTAAGGTATCTGTAGAAACTGATGACTTTTCAAAAAATCAGTTTGCTAGCTCTGTCCACTGAAAGGACCTAGAAGCAATAAGACCTTAGTAGCAATGACCATGTCCTGCAACCCGATCTTGGTTCCTAAATACCATCCTTCACTAAAAGGGACAGAGCTTCCTTGGAGAAATAGTTGAGCTCAGGGTTACAACAGGAAAAGTACAAAGGAAATCTGGAAGGTCTTACTGTCTCAGAAAGCAAGAAAGTGACTGGGTTTTTGGTTTGGGTTTTTTTTTTTTTTTTTGAGACAGAGACATCACCTTTCTTTTGTGTTGTTTCAGTTCTCCTGTCTCTGTCTCCCAGGCTGGAATGCAGTGGCACGCCCAGATATTTTATATATTTTAAGTAGAGACGGGGGTTTCACCAGGTTGGCCAGGCTGGTCTCGAACTCCTAACCTCAAATGATCCTCCTACACTGGTTACATAAAAGGATACATGACCAGTTTAAAACGGCTTCCATTAGCCAAATGTGGGATAATTTAAGAACCAAAAATAACTATTAAGGTAACCGATTATAACATATTGAACAGCAAATTTTTAAAAAATTCATGAGTCCAAATGAATACTCAAATGACACTCAAAAAAGTTGCAGCGAGGAAGAGGGAGAAAGCCAAAAAAGGAAAAGATGAAAGCTCTTCTTTACAGAAATATGTGAGGAAATATATGTAGAGGAAATGATAAAATTAGAAAAATTACCATTTTGTGACTATTGACGTATGAATGAGTTGGTATTAATGATTTGGAGAAAGATCATGAAATGATAGATGATAAAACATTTAACAAAAGTTTGCTAGGGAATAATTTTTTATTCACATCACCAAACCTTACAGATTATTTATTAATTATAAAAGGAATAATAGATCTGATGGTCATCACCTTAAGATATCAAACTTAAGAGTCACTAGTAATAGGGCAGTCTGAAAATATGTGCCTCCTAACATAATGCAATAAGTGGTACACATAATTATTTATGTAGGCTTCATACCAAAATTTAACCTAAATTTAATCATGAGGAAACACCACATAAATCCAGAATATGGCTCATTCTATAAGACAATTGGCCTGAACTCTTCAAAAATGTCTATCTCATGAAAAGCAGTCAATCAAAAAGTCAGGGATACTTTTTAGATTAAAAGAGACTAAAGTAGCATAACAAAATACCATGCAAGAAACTTGGTTAGATTCTGGATAAAAAACATAGCTATAAAAGATGTTTTCAGGACAAATGGAAAGCTTTCAGTATTAATACTAATTTTCTTACATGCAAATGGTATGATAGTTATGTGATGTATATCCTTGTTCTTAGGAAATATAGCTGAAGTATTTGGGATCAGGAGGAAATTTCTATATATTTGTTTATAGGCAAATACACACACCCTAACATACCTCAATAGAAAGACAAAGAGAGCCAGGTGCACTGGCTCATGCCTGTAAAGCACTTTGGGAAGCCAAGGCGGGTGAATCACTTGAGGCCAGGAGTGTGAGAAAGCCTGGCCAACATGGTGAAACTTCATCTCTACTAAAAATACAAAAATTAGCTGGGTGTCCTGTGGTCTCAGCTACTCGGGAGACTGAGGCACAAGACGCTCGAACCTGGGAGGCAGATGTTGCAGTGAGCCAAGATCATGCCACTGCACAACAGCCCAGTCAACAGAGTGAGACCTTGTCAAGAAAGAAAAAAAAAAAAAAAAAGGAGAGAGAAAGAAAAAGAAAAGAAAGACAGAGAGTGAGAAAGTAAACATGGCAAAATATTAACTACCACTGATTCTATGGTGAACATATAGAGAGAGAGATGTTCATCATACTATTCTCTCTCAATATGTTTAAATAGCTTAAATTTGTTTGTTTGTTTGTTTTTTAAAGATGGGGTTTCACCATGATGGCCAGGCTGGTCTTGAACTCCTGACCTCAGGTGATCTACCCACCTCGGCCTCCCAAAGTGCTAGGATTACAGGCGTGAGCCACCGCGCCCAGCCTAAATTTGTTTTTTTTAAAAAATAGACACACATACACTCTGCCATGTCACTGTTTCATCATTAGAGGTCATCAGGTAGAGACAAATTTCCCTTCTAAAATTAACTGAACCAATTCAGCTGACTTTTGTGGAATACCTATAACATGCTAGACTTTACTCTGAATTAAATGAGGAACCATTGAAGGGTTTTGAGTAGAGAAGTATAACAACATGACTTGTTTTAAAAAGTTTAGCTGGGCTGGGAGCAGTGGCTCACACCTGTAATCCCAGCACTTTGGGAGGCAGAGGTAGGCAGATCACAAGGTCAGGAGTTCGAGACCAGACTGACCTATATGGTGAAACACCATCTCTACTAAAATACAAAAAGTTGGCTGGGTTTAGTGGCGGGCACCTGTAATCCCAGCTACTCAGGAAGCTGAGGTGGGAGAATCACTTGAACCCGGGAGGCGGAGGTTGCAGTGAGCCAAGATCATGCGACTGCACTCCAGCCTGGGTGACAGAGCAAGATGGCAAGATTCTGTCTCAAAAAAAAAAAAAAAAAAAAATATATATATATATATATATATATACGTGTGTGTGTATATATATATATATATGTGTGTGTGTGTGTGTGTGTGTGTGTGTATATATATATATACACGTATATATAGATATGCCAGACACTAAACTTGAAACCACTATACAGAGATGAAGAGAATATCTCCCTGCCCTTCAACCTGTCATAGTCTAATAGGGAAACAGATATGCAAATAAATAAATAGCATAACAAATACAAAAATGGAAGTATAAAAGGAAGAGGCAACACAGAGAAAGGTGTGGCTAACCCCATGCCAAGCTGTCAACAGAACTTTCTGCAACAAAAAAGTTCCCTATCTGTATCTATCCAATACAGTAGCACCTAGCCACATGCGACTAATGAGCATTTGAAACATGCTAATGCAACTGAGGAAATACGTTTTTGTTTTACATTTTAATTAATTTATATTTAAATTGCCACATGTGGCTGGAAGCTACCATATTGGACAGCACCACTCCATAGGACACAGAGGGGAAGGACATAGAGGCATGGTCAGGAGGTTGGGAGGAAAAGGTATTAAGGCCGTGTGCGGTGGCTCATGCCTGTAATCCAGCACTTTGGTAGGCCGAGGCGAGTGGATCACCAGAGGTCAGGAGTTTGAGAGCAGCCTGGCCAACATAGTGAAACCCCATCTGTACTAAAAATACAAAAAAATTAGCCAGGTGTGGTGGTGGGCACCTGTAGTCTCAGCTGCTCAGGAGGCTGAGGCAGGAGAACTGCTTGAACCCGGGAGGTGCAAGTTACAGTAAGCCGAGATTGCACCACTACACTCCAGCCTGGGTGACAGAGCGAGATTCTATCTCATAGAAAGAAAAAGAAAGGGAAGATATTTAGAAAGTCTTCCCAAAAGAAGCAACACTTAACAGAGATTTTTGTCTTTTGTTTTTTGAGACCGAGTTTTGCTCGTTACTCAGGCTGGAGTGCAGTGGTGCAACCTCGGCTTACTGCAACCTCCGCTTCCTGGCTTCAAAAGATTCTACTGTCTCAGCCTCCTGAGTAGCTGGGAATACAGGCGCACGCCACCACACTAGCTAATTTTTTGTATTTTTAATGGAAACAAGTTTCACCATGTTGCCCAGGCTGGTCTCGAACTCCTGACCTCAGGTCATCCACTCACCTTGGCCTCCCAAAGCCTAACAGGGTTTAAAGGATGACTAGCAGTTGACCAATTAGATAAGGTAGGAAATATGCTAGGCATGGGGGAAGCACATACAAAGCATGGAGAGATGTCCCAACATGGTATTTTTAAGAAATCAGTAAGTTTCATATTACATGTGCATAGGTAGTAGAAAGAAGAGGAATAAGGTAGGAAGAAAAGTGAAGATAATAAAGTTAAGAGAAAAGAAAGAGCCTAGATTAGGAAAGATCTTATGCGTCATGTTGAGGAGCTTAAATTGGATCCTGTAGGTATTTTGGAACTACTGAACAGAAAGCAAGCATTAGATGATCAATTTCACATCTTAGAAAAAACCTTTTGGCAGAAGACAGGAGTGGGGAGTACAAGTAAAAATGGAAAGCCATTTTGATATCCCTATTGCAGTAGTTCAACCAAAGTTAAGAACCTGGACTAAGGGAGTAGGAAATAAATTAGCTATTTGGGAGGTATATGGAAAAGGGAAACAGAAAGACACCCTGAAATCTGGCTTCAGATACTGACAGTAAGGAAAGAATTAAGCAGAGAGGATCAGATTCAGAGAGAAGAGTGGGTGTAAGGAAGGAGGGGGACTGTGTTTCAATCTTAACATCTTTAGATCACAAACTGCAAGTTAGGGTGAAAGCAGATTTATGCAGCTTACAAAAGGAACAGGAGAGGCGTCTGAGCCTCAGAGGCCAGGAAAGGAAAGAGAAGACAGGCTATATTTGAATCTTCTCGAAGATGAAGCCAAACATGCCAACGTCTGAACTGAATAACAGTGTGGCCCGTGCTCCCTCCCTCTGTTGTCTGGTTATCAGGGCATAACTAATGAAATTTCAGTGGAACAGTATGGTCAGAGTCACATGTTTCCAGACATCCTTGCTTTCTTTGCTTATTAGAAACAAAAGCATATGATTTATGTTCTATTTTTACAGAAACACAGAAAAAAATCGAGTTACCTCACATTTCTCACATCACGCATAAATAAATTACGGCAAAAATCTATTCCTACAACTAAAGAAGACTTACCTTGTTTTTGAAAGAAACAAATGTTGCAAGTCGAGGACTTTGTATATATTATCACTCCTCACAACTACCCTTTGAAGTGGATAATATCTTTATTTTACAAATGGGGAAACAGGCTCAAAAACATGCAGTGCCTGCCCAAGGTCATGTAGCTAGTAAGTGCAGAACTGAGATTCAACAACAAGCTCAAATCCAGTAAACTGACTGATGACATGCTGCCCACAGAGGAGGAGGAAACAAAATGCAAAATAGTGAGGCCTTTGTTCCTATCTTTCTCAGAGCTTACATGGCTACATGCTGTCACTAGCATTTCTTATTACAATGGCCTTCTAGATTTTGCCTTTTATACTGTGCTCTCCAATCTGAAATGCCTTCCCCTCTCCTCTGCCTATCCAAGTTCTACCAGTCCTTCAAATCCGACTCCAGTTCTCCATCACCTGAGAGGCCTTCCAAGTTCCCTCCATCATGCTCTGTTTCTCTCCCAACCATCCATCCACCCCTGAAGCACGAGCTTACTATGGGTGAGTACTCGGCACTGAAGTACAAAAGAAATAAGAACATCGTGTTTATATAGGAACAGAAGACATCCAAAACTGTTGTTCATTTTTTATTACGGAGAACTTAGTGGTGTTTAGACCTATACTCAATCATTTTTGTTTTAGGTGTACAAGTGTTAATGTGAAAATGGCTGGTTGCTTCAGTATCTTTTATATACTTCAAGTTATTCTACAAAAATGGGCTGAACTCCTACAAGGCACAGTATAATGTGTTACAGAGGATACAAACAGATACAAGCACCAATCTCTGTCCTTCACCTCAATAAACAAAAGAAATATGCCTATAAGATAAGGCAGAGCATATGATAAGCATACGATAAAACATATGACAAACCTATATAAATGTTACACATTGTGGCAAGTGCTAGAAGTATATTAAAAAAACAAACTACATAATATGTTTACAAGGAAGGATTCAGGTTTTCCTTTTATCAAAGTGGAACCTAAAGCATTAGTAGGATCCTAAAAGGCCAAAATAGAAGACAAATACGAGAAAATAAAGAGTCATGCTTAAGAAACATGCCAGATCATCATTTTCTAACAAATTAAAAAAGTCACTTCTATAAAAAGTAAACATTAGTTCATCCTAGTGAGTTTAGTATATAAAAAATATTTTGATTACTGAAAAAAATTGTGAAAATGAATATTAAAAGGAAGATTCAGATTGCCTATTCTGAGCTTCCAATTCTTGGCAACTAGTTGGCAAAGAAAAATGGCAGAGGTAGTTGACAAGATTACAGGCTATTGAGATATTTATAGCTACTAGAGTCTCAAAAAACTCAAAGTGATCCCAAAGCTTTATTTAGTATTTATACTAAATATAAAAATAAACCTTTCTGATTATTTAATATTAAATAGCATGCTCTTTTACTGCACTTTTCAGGAAAAAAGATACTATTTAAGTGCAAAAGAGAAGCATAATTGCTGGTTTCAGTTTTATAAAAATTAAATAAAAAGAAAGCATAGGTAATTGCCAAGAATTTCTTCTAATACAGTACTGGTGTGCATAAGACTATCATCATTAAAAATAAACTTTGTAGGCTCACATTTTCCATATTTATACTTAAAAGTATATTGCTTATTGTGCTCTGCAAATAAAAAATTTTGTGATAATATTTGTATCTGGTTACAACTTTCTTGACACTCTTAAGTATTTATTTCAAGACTGCATATGCTAAAACATTAAAACATTATATATACTAATCTGATTATAGAGAATAAAACTTAACCATCAAACCACAGCTAAAAGGATTCATTCTTTACAAATTATTTGGATTTTCTATTTTGGGGAGCTACACTGATGACTAATAAAGCAATTTTTGTGTGTGTGAAGAAGAAAATTGGTCTAGTGTGACCAATTAAACTTTTCTTTTTTTAATTTAATTTTTTTTCTAGCACGTCTCAAACATCTGATGGTTTTTAAACTAAACTTCTTAAGGATATGACCCTCCCACAAATAATAACTATAAAATCTGGACAACATTTTAAAAACGTTGTTTTAACTAGAAGCAGCTCAGGTAGCCATAGATAGGAAAATAGCTAAGCAAACTGATATATTCAAACAATAGAATCTTATAGATCAATAAAAAAGAATGAACTAATACATGCCACAACATGATTGAATCTCAAAACCATTATGCTGAGCAAAAAAAGTCTTGCACAAAAAATACATATAATTCATTTCATATGAAACTCTAGAGGAAATGAATCTAATCTAGCTAAACAATGGTTACCTCTGGTGAGTGTTGTAGGCAACAGACTGTGAATAAGGAACTTCCTGGACATCTGATGGTAGCTGGGATTACAGGTGCCTGCCACTCGGCTAGTGATGGTAATTTTCAATATCTCGATAGAATTTTAGGTTACCCAGGTATATGTATATGTCAAAACTCCGTGAAAGTACAGTTAAGATTTATGCATTTTTGCATGCAAATTTTACCCCCAAGAAAGCAAATACTAAACTCTAGTAAATGATACGCATGCTAAGTATTTAGGGAGGATGTATATTGATGACTGCAAGTTGACTTGAAATGCAACAAAAATATAATGGAATAATGAATGGACAGAGGCACAGATAACTAAGATAAATATGTGATAAAGCAAATAAACTAAAATATTAATGGCAAAATACAGGTGTGGATACATGAGTATTCACTGTATAATTTTGTAGGAGACAAAAGAGAAAAAAAGGACACTGAATTAATTCAGAACAAGTCCTATTGGACTAAAATTATTTCCTTTTATTTTCTAGTAGTAACAAGGTTACTACTAGACTGGTAAATAAAGAAAATTGACAACATATTTGGGCCCTGAAAAAGTTGGATCTCTCTTCATATTTTGATCAAGGCAGAAAAACAGGCTCCATTAAAAAAAAAAGATAATTATCACTTATATACAACACTCTTTACTAGACATTTTGATAGCACTTTACATGTACTGCTTGATCTCTATAATAACCCTATGAGGTAAATACTATTATTACCCACATTTTAGAGATAAGGAAACCAAGGCATAGATGCACTAGGAAATTTGCTCAAGGTTACACAGGTAGTAAATGTCAGAGCCAGAAATTAGAATCCAAAAAGTCTGGGGTCATCAAAAATAAATAAATGAGATCTAATTAAACTAAAAAGCTTCTGTACAGCAAAAGAAATAATAATCAGAGTAAATGGACAACCCACACAATGGGAGAAAATATTTGCAAACTATGTATCCAACAAAGGACTAATACCCAGAATCTACAAGAAACTTAAACAAATTAGCAAGAAAAAAAAACAAATTATTCCATCAAAAAGTGGGCAAATGACATGAACAGACATTTCTCAAAAAAAGTTATACAAATGGCCAACAAACATATGAAAAAATGCTCAACATCACTAATTACCAGGAAATGCAAATTTAAACCACAATATGATACCACCTTACTCTTACAAGAATGGCCATTATTAGAAAGTCAAAAAACAACAGATGTTGGCATGAATGTGGTGAAAAAATGCTTATACACTGCTAATGGGAAGGTAAATTAGTACAATCTATATGGAAAACAGTAAGGAGATTTCTTAAAGAACTAAAAGTAAATCTACGATTCGATCTACCAATCCTATTACTAGGTACCTACCCAAAGGAAAATAAGTCATTATATCCAAAAGACACCTGCATGCATATGTTTATTGTAGCACAATTCACAATTGCAAAGATGTGAAACCAACTAAGGGCTCACTGACCAAAGAGTGGATAAAGAAAATGTGGTATATATGTACATACTACGGAATACTACTCAGCCACAAAAAAGTACAAGACAGTGTCTTTTGCAGCAACTTGGATGGAGCTGGAGACTGTAATTCTAAGTGAAGTAACTCAGGAATGGAAGACAAATAATGTGTGTTCTCACTTATCAGCAGGTGTTAAGCTATGGGTACACAAAGGCATATAGAGTGGTATAATGTCCTTTGGAGACACGGAAGGAGGAGGATGGGAAGGAGATGAGAGATAAAATAACTACATGTTGCATACAATGTTCACTACTCAGGTGATAAGTTCGCTAAAATCTCAGACTTCACCACTATACAATTCATCCATGCAACCGAAAACCACTTGTACCTCCAAAGTTACTCAAATACATAGTCTGGGTTCAGAACCCCAGCTCTTAACCACTTCTCTATTATAGTTCCACTAGATGACTTGTTCATTTTGTTTTTGGTTTTTTTTTTTTTAGTAGAGACAGGGTTTCACCACATTGGCCAGGGACTCCTGACCTCAAGTAATCCATCGCCTCAGCCTTCCAAAGTGTTGGGATTATAGGTGTGAGCTGCTGCACCCAGACAACTTGTTACTGATATAATGTATGATATGGTACTCTTCTCAAGTTTGTGGATGACATGAAAATAAGAGTAAGAACAAATTCATTACTTTACAGATTACTTATCAAAAAGCCTTTAAAAGACAAATAAATAGATTATAACAAGATATAATTTGATAGGGGTAAAAGGTAACAGCCTATATTTGAGTATAAGCAACCCATTGTACCTCCAGTGGCAGTACTAGTGCACAGCAGGTATTTGGTATAAACCTGTCAAATGAATATATGATTGAATTATACGATAGAGAGAATCTATGAAAAAACAGGCTGTAATATACTAAAAGCAAAAATGAACTTAATAAATAATGTTAGAATATGCTGATATATAGTTATGTTATCTAGAAAGTAGGTTAAATGAGAGCCTTACAAGACTGTTGGTCTAGTTAGACTAATGCCAGTTATACTGTGTTAACTTCAGAGACCTATACCTAACAGATACAGGTAAACTGGAACAAGTTTCAAGTGAAGGCACAGGACTTAAAGCTGTACTACCTGAAGTATAACAGAAGAATGTTCAAACATTTGGGGAGAAAAGTAAACATGGTAGCAAATCTTAAAATGTAAGGTATTGCCATGAAAATGAAGAATCATGGCTGGGCATGGTTGCTCACACCTGTAATCCCAGCACTTTGGGAGGCTGAGGCACATAGATCTGAGGTCAGGAGTTCAACACTGGCCTGCCCAACATGGTGAAACTCCACCTCTACTAAAAATACAAAAACTAGCTAGGTGTAGTGGCACATGGCTGTAGTTCCAGCTACCTGGGAAGCTGAGACAAGAGAATTACTTGAACCTGTGAGGCAGAGGTTGCAGTGAGCCGAGATCGTGCCACTGCACTCCAGCCTGGGTGACAGAGTGAGACTCTGTCTCAAAAAAAAAAAAAAAGAAGAATCATAATTATTCTGGAACTAACTTAAATAAAACCAACTGACAGAAGCTACCTACAAGAAAACGAATTCAGTGTCAATATAAGGAAGACCTTTCTAACAGAGATGACCAGAAAAGAAAAGGTAGGGGAAGAGGGTACTATCTCAGAAGGGTGTGACTACCTTAAATATGATAATAATAAGTCTATGAAAGATCAGACCAAATTAAAGATCTCTTTCAAACCTAAGAAGCTACCATAAAATAAAAGGTGATAAGGCCATCATAACAAGTTTCAAATGGGTTAAAATAGTAATGCTACTCACCTAAACAGACTTGAGATGATAAAATTTAAGTGAAAGGAAACAGAAAATAGAAGTTATTTGTCAAGTCTGCAAATGGGGAAAGATTTAAGTCTAAAAGCACTGGAATAAAATTCAAAGAAAAAAATAAATTGGACTACATAAATATTTAAAAGTTTTACATCTGAAAAACATTAAAAGGCAATTAGCTGTGCAAATAGGACCCAAAGATTTTTGCTCTATATCTTTAAGTTAAGGCTCTTCTGTCTGATATAGTAGCCATAACCCATATGTGGCTATTTAAATTAATTTTAAATTGATTCAGACATTAAAAATTTAGTTCCTCAATTGCTCTCTAACCACATTGCAAGTGCTCAACAGCCACTGTGGCTAGCGGCAACTGAGTTGGACAGTACAGATATAGAACATTTCAGTCACTGCAGAAAGTTCTACTAGAACTTCAATATTTAAAACAGAATAATTTAATTCAGAAAATGTATTACATAAGGCAGTAGAAGAGCTGAGAGGCCACACAGGGTTGTATAGCAATCCAGAAATTCACAAAAGGGAGCCATTACCATCCCTAAGAGTGAAGAACAAAAGTACAAAGTCCAATACCAAAGGTCACCTGGCAAAGGCCAGGACCGCAGTATGTGTCTCAGGTGAGAGTAGGAAGACAAGGATGAGAAGCAGCCCCTGCTGAATATACATCATGACGTTAAAAAATAAAATAAAGGAGGAGGAAGAGATACCCAGATTTCTCTCTTCTTTCTACCCTCCAACCTCCTGCCAGTACCTCCATGGCTGAACCTATACAAAAGCCAGATAATAAAGGAGCCTGGAAAATGTAGCCTATAGGAGTCAGACCCCTGTAAAAAGGACAGAGCCAAGAAAGAAGAAAGAAGTCTGTGGTTAAACAAGCTAAAACATGGCAACAGGGACAGGGGAGCGCTCCAGAGTCTCTTACATAAAGGTACTAATCCCACCCTCATGACCTAATCACCTTCCAAAGGTCCCACCACCAAATACCATCACTGGAGATTGGGCTTAAAATTCGAATTAGTATATGAATTTTGAGAGGATAGAAACATTCAGTCTATAGGAGATATAAATAGAAAATTTAGGAAAAAGCAAACAAAAGCAGCCAACATTTGAAAAATATCCAACTTCACCAGTACTTAAATATAAGTAGAACAATAATATGAAAACAAGATTAAATTAGCAATAATTAATCATTTTCATACTTAGTGCTGATAAAGGGCATAGCCAGAACAGATACATTCCTAGCGAGATAATTTTCAAAATATTTTCAAAGAAGTTGGGACAACTTTGTAATTTGCATCAACAATTTTTAAAATAATTTGCACTTCTAGAACTACTAAGTGCAGTTCCAGGGATAAATCCAAAGTCCAGCAAATCTAAAGCATGAAAATATTTTAGAAACAACAGATGTTCATTGCAGCTTTATATGATAATATTGAAAAAAAATGGAAGCAACCTCAATGCCCACCAGTAGGTCAATAGGTAAGTAAACTAAAGTATGCCTATCTGCTTATTCAAAAATAACCCTTGCTGTGTACTTCTTTGCCAGCCACAATGATAGATGCTTGAAATATAAAAAAGAATAAGCAGTAGTAATAGAAACTAATTTGTAACCACTTAAATAATGCTTATGAAAGATTGCAATAAAATACGAACATATTTTTGATATGCCCTGTGAACAAAGGTGAATCTAAAAATGAATAAACTGGCTGAGCATGGTGGCTCATGCCTGTATTCCAGCACTTTGGGAGGCCAAGGCAGGTGGATCACTTGAGGTCAGGAGTTCAGGACTGGCCTGACCAACATGAACGGTAAAACCCCATCTCTACCAAAAAAAAAAAAAAAAAATTAGCCAGGCATAGTGGTGTGGTGTCTCAGCAGAGGATGAGGTGGGAGAATCGCTTAAACCCAGGAGGCAGAGCTTGCAGTGAGCCAAGATCACGCCACTGTACTCCAGCCTGGGTGACAGAGTGAGACCATGTCTCAAAAAAATAAATAAAAATAAAAAAGAATAAATTTATGTAAGACAAAATATGTCAACACAATAATAACAGTAGTTGCCTCTGAGTGGTAAGTTTATAAGTTTATTTTTTCTTCCTTCTTTATATTTTTCTCAACTTTCAAAATTTGCTAAATAAATACATTTTGCATTTTCCTTCAGAGCTATTAATCTAGATGTTTAAGAATTGTAAACCTGCTGCAATCGTGCTAGTTTACCTGTTGCAATAGTAAACTGCATTATTGGAATCCAATTCTATTGCCTGTGTGTAACAATCCACTGCAGCAGCATAATTTTCTTCTTTCATGTGGTTATTGCCTAAAATAAAGTAACCAGTGTGTACAGTAAGTATAATATACATTAGAAACATACACTCTAATAGATACATTTTAATCATGGAAACTATAATTATATGAAAGTCAGCCTCATGATTTTTCAGTCACACTGGAGATAAGTTTTATATTGTACTAAAGAGTTGATGTTATTTAGCTTTCAGTGTGTCTGAATCATTTTAACATTGCAGTCTTTTAAAAAATTAATGTTTATATACCTTATAAAATCTAGACTTAAAAGAGTAAATGCAACAATTATGACTATCTCATGGCAAAAGTGAACCTCTTCTCACCTTCCTTATCTTCATCTCTCTCCTCCCTTTTAGAGCTGCCCCAGCCCGTTCCAGATGCAACACCCTCCCTAATCACCATCTCAATCTGGACCTGGTCTTCCACTCTTTCCCTGTTAAAACACACATCTGCTGATAATCAAGTTCTCAGAACACTGCTGAGGGTAAGCTGACAAAACTAATCATGCTACCATAATATTGGAAGATTATATTTTTATGTGCTATCCATTCCAGAGTTATATTCTTTTTAAAAGGGATTTGAAGAGATTAACAGATACCATGGCTAGCCTGCAAAGTACTGATTTTTCAGAAAGGGCATCTGCAGCTACATCTCGCAGTAATTTAGCTAAGTTAATAACTGGTCAGCAAAATAAGAGATTTCCTATGGCTATTTTTTGTATACCATTAAATGAAAAAACAGTGTCCTCTGCACTTATAAGAACCAATGTTCAAACTATGTCTGGGCGTGCTGGCTCATGCCTGTAATCCCAACACTTTGGGAGGTGAAGACATGAGGATTATTTGAGACCAGAAGTTCAAGACCAGCCTGGGCAATATAGTGGGACCCCATCTCAACAAAAAGAATAATTAAAAAATTAGCTGGGCACCCGGTGGTGCATGCCTGTACCCTCAGGTACAGGTGCTACAAGGCTGAGGCAGGAGTATCATGTGAACTCAGGAGGTTGAAGCTGCAGTGAGCCGTGACTGTGCCACTGCACTCCAGCCTGGGTGACAGAGTTAAACCCTGACTTATAAAAAAAAAAAGAAAGAAAGAAAAAGAAAATATTAGAAACAATGGAGATTAGGAGGAAGGATTTGCATCTCAAAGGCATCTGTGATTCTTTCCAGTTTTCTTAAACCAGAAACTCTCACATTAGCCTTGTTCTTAATAGATCATTAGCTGCTTAACAGGAAGAGTGGGGCATAAATAAATTTTCAAGGAAGAAAAACAGAATATTCAAGTTACTGTAAATGAGGAATCAAAAATGATATAAAAAGTGACTGCTAATGAGCACATGGTTTTTGTTTGGGGGGGTTATAAAAATGTTCTGTAGGCCGGGTATGATGGCTCACCCTTGTAATCCCAGCACTTTGGGAGGCCAAGGTGGGTGTATGGCTTGAGCCCAGGAATTAGAAACCAGCCTGGGCAACATGGTGAAATCCCATCTCTACCAAAAAAAAAAAAAAAAAAAAAATTAGCCAGGCTGGTGATGCATGCCTGTAGTCCCAGCTACTTGGGAAGCTGAAGTGGGAGGACTGCTTGAGCCCAGGAGGTTGAGGCTGAAGTGATCTGTGGTCATGTCACTACCTTCCACCCTGGTTGACAGAGTGAGAACCTGTCTCAAGAAAAAAAAAAAGTTCTATAATTGATTATGGTAATGGCTGCACAACTCTGTGAATATACTAGAAATTAATGAATTATACACTTTAAAGAAGTAAATTATAGTAAATTATATGATATATGAATTATATCTCAAATATTTTTTAGAGTCAAAAAAATTAATTTGGAGCTTCCCCAAAAAAGAAATCAATATAAAGCCTCTAAGGAAACTGAGAGGATAATATCATTTTTTATGAATAAACAAAAAGTTATCTACATTAGCCAAGATAGGTCAATTTCCATGTCAAATATTTTAATCTTCTGGGTTATTGAGACTTCGATGATGCTGTTGGGCTCTTTGTCTTGATGGCATTTTATGACTACATTATTAAAACTGTATTATATGTCTTTTCCTGTGTCACCTCAAAGGTGTAGATAACATTGTGTGTGTGTGTGTGTGTGTGTGTACACATATATACCTTTGAGGTGTATATATCTATATATATAGATATATACACACACATATATATGCATATATATATACACACACATATGTATATATATATACACACACACACACACACACACATATAAATGTACCACAAATATTATACACATGTATACTGTAAGTTAATGACAAAACTATTAAATCACAAAATATTTAACATACAAAACTTCAGGGCTGGGTGTGCAGCTTTGTAATACAAATCTTGCAGGCCTGACCTGGCTCTCGTCTATAGCTTTAACATAGGTGACATGATGGAAAAATTGAACACAAATTCTTAACAGTGACTTATTTGTTAAAACCAAGAATGCTTCAATAGCCAACTTGTATAAAATTTAATAATGTAGAAATGTACTAGCTAATAAACAAGTCAAGTACCATGTGCCTGCCTTAAATTTCAAAGAACTCAAAAACACTAAACATATGAAAGTTAAAATAATGCTGAAAACTATTTTCCTTTTTTTAAGTATAAAGAACAACTTGGGATCCTAGAATATAAGTAGCAAAAACAGTCAGAAGCAATTAGCCCTTACGATTTGTTCTGCAAGTTTTGCTCACAACAGATCTGCTTCTCTTGAACCAAGCCATAACTGTACTGCCCACAAGCCATTCTGTACTTCCAGGCTTCTTACTTATCACATTCATTTCTGTTTCATAAATGCCATGTGCACTCATGACATCTAGTCTTGGTGCTGTAAATCAGAACTAAATCAATTGACAATATTTTTCTCCACAGTTTCAGAAAGCTTTACTAAGTAAGTCATTTTTGTATGAAATATTCACCTTCATCTTTTAATTGGTCAGCTTTTCCCACATCTTCAGGCACTGAGTTTGAAAGTGGCAGAACGTCATTCTGAAATTAAATAAAAATCAATGTACTTCCCTTTAGCTACATAAAGAATCATCCTAGAGTACTATAAAGTAAAAATAAATTACCCACATTTTTAATCATCTGTAACTCCACGTCATGTTTATATATATATCGTTGTTGCTGTTTGTTCATTTTTGAGACAGGGTGTCACTCTGTCACCCAGGCTGGAGTACAGTGGTGTGATCATGGCTCACTGTAACCTCAACCTCCAGAGCCCAAGTGATCCTTTCACCTTGGCCTCCAGAGTAGCTAGGACTACAGGTATGTGCCACTATACTTGTGTAATTTTTTTATTTTTTGTAGAGATAGGTCTCCCCATGTTGTTCATGCTGGTCTTGAACTCCCAGCTTAAGCAATCCTTTCGCTTTGGCCTCCCAAAGTGCTGGGATTATAGGCATGAGCTCCCACACTCAGCACTATGTACCGTATTTAAACTATATCCATGATTATCTTTGTCTTAATTAGAGTTTCCACAAAATTGATAGCTCTAACATCAGAAATATATTTTGAAAATTAGACATAAATATTCACAAGTACAAAATCACTGACAAAGTGTATGGGTCTTGTCCTTACTTTTTTTTAATCATTATCTACTAATCAGTTTTCCTAAACATAAATATTGGAATAAAAATACAGAAACAAAATGAAAACCTTCCTAAGTAGAGGTCACTACTTAAAACTGACTGTAGTTACTCGGAATCTAAATATAATTCAAAGACACGTTACCGTCCTACAGTACTTGACTTTAGGATTTGTAGTTTAAATCTTCCAATAAGCCTAGGCAGTTTATACATGAGAAACAGTGATTTAGGGGATCAGAAAAATAGCAATTGAAAAATAGATTATAATCTCTTATGTCTTCCAAATTCTTCTGAATTATTTACTAAAATTGCCACCATTTTATACTTTGAAAACTAATTATCATATTCATTGCATAAATTTGAGTTCACCATGTGGGGGTAAGAGCTACCCACTTTAAATAAACGGAATGAATCCACTTTACAATTTAATTGGGGAAAAAAACAAAAAAAGCAGTATTCTAAAAATAAAATGCCCAAGATCACAACCAAGTACACTTGGTGAGACAAATAATTTCTTTAATTACAATAATCTTGATGCTATTTCAGATGAATTTTACACTTTCTCTGCCATACTCTGTTAACAAACACATATGGAATAAAGCCATAGCTGTAAAATAAGACTACTAAAGAATTATGATACCACATATATCACAACTGCAGCTATACTATGCAGCCAGTTTCAACAAACTATATTTTAACAATAGTGAGCAACAAAATTTATTATAATTAAATGTAACTGGTGAGATACAGCAAAAAAAAAAAAGAAAAAGCTTCATTCAAAAGAGTATAAAAGTCAGTTAGAGCTTCCTGAGAAGAAAAAAAAGTTCTACTATCTTTAGTACTAAGTCAATGGTGACAGTAGCTAAAGAGTGAGCAAATCTAAGAGCTGCCTCAAGCACAGGCCTTGTACACCTGAGAGCAAATAAGGTCTGCTTTAGCCATAATCATATCTAGCCACTCAAACAGGGTTCCCTGGGTGGGGGTCGCAGGCTCAAACAGTGAAAGAACCACAGGCCACCTTCACCAAAGGGAAGAAAAAAGAAGTTTCCTGATGAGGAACAGAGATAAATTCACTATCTCCTTATATCTTGTCATATAATAAGAATTCATCTGTTTGATGAATTAATGTATAACTGCTTTATTTTTTTCCCAAGCGTAAGAAAAGGGAATAGTTTACTGCCAGGTTTCCATCTTCATTGCAATTCTAACAACCTCTTCCCAAGAAGTTCTAGAAACAGAGCCTGGAGGATCCAGCCAAGTGTGGTATTGTCAGCAATGTCCACTCCAGACTGAAGTGTGCAAGGTATGTTTCAGCTTCCCTCCAGAATTCTTCATTATATACTAAAGCTCAAATACGGAGCTAGAAAAACAAAAGGAGCCATGAGGCACCAAAATGTCATGAAGAAACATGTGGGGCCACATGTGGTGGTTTATGCCTATAATCTGAGCACTTTGGGAGGCCAAGGCAGGATGAGGGCTTGAACTCAAGACTAGCCTAGGCAACAAAGCACACAAAGCAAGACCTCATCACTACTAAAAAAAAAAAAAAAAAAAAAAAATGTTAACTGGGTGCTTTGGTGTGTGCTTGGAGTCCCAGCTACTCTCAAGTCTAAGGTGGGAGAACTGAGAACTGCTTGAGCCAAGGAGGTTGAGGCTGCTAATGAGCCATGATCACACCACTAGACTCCAAGCTGGGTGACAGAGCGAGACCTGCCTCAGAAATAAAGAAACAGGTGGGAGGTCACTCATGGGTGGGAACCCTACACTCATTAACCTTAGCATTTTTCAGACAGTCTTAGGGTCTGTTTCCTGAAAAAGCCAGATACCCAAGACCATGTATAAACAGTCCCCAGGAGCAGGGATCAGAAAACTTGGATTTCAGTCTTAGCTTTGCACATTGACCCTTACCCTTTCCCTGTTTTAAGGAGCCCCATCAATGAGCAAATTGATGCAATCTGCTTCAGAAATGATGATTCAATTCCAGAGGAATCTATTTCTACCTGGCTGCTTTCTAGACATTACAACTTTTTAAACCTATATTCCATGTTATAGGGAAACATCAATTCAGATGCTGGAAATCAAAAAATACTCAGTTCATTGAAATGACATTCAAGAAAAAAATACTCAGATACTATAAAGAACTTAAAAGTTGACTAATACATATCATTAAATATAAAAGAAGGTGAGAGGATGAAAATAGTTATCAATATGAAAATCTAAAGCACATTAAATGAGTTATCCCTAATTATATCCATACAGACTATTTACATTATACACAGGAATAAGTTAATTACTCATATACTTGGCCCCTCAACTATTAACAATCTATTAACAAAAAATTGTAGTCATATTTATATCAGTTAATAATGAGAAAACAATGACAACATACCTTACAGAAGGAATTGGTAAACATTTCTGTCAAAGGCTGTGAAACTGCTAGGTGTGTATCTTCTGAGCTGACCTTAAAAACTGTCTCCAAGCACTGAATTGCAACTTGAAATAAATTTTAATAGTAAAAAACAATTAGCAACTTTAAAAAAGAAACAAGCTTTTTTTTTCTGATAGAACTGCAATGTATGGAAATTCAGTATTTATGATCACAGAACATAAGGAAAACATTGGTTCAGCTGCAAAGAAATTTCTGTTTATAGACAAGCTATTGAAGGAAAACACACTGATTTTCCTTCCTTCCTGCCCGTTCCTCCCCCTTCCACTTCCCCTTCCCCTTCCCCTTTCCTTCCTTTCTTCCTTCCTAATTTTTTTTAGAAACAAGGTTTTACTTTGTGGCCAGGCTGGAGTGCAGTGACACAATTATAGCTCACTGTTGCCTTGACTTCCTGGGCTCAAAGGATCCCCCGCCTCAGCTCCCCTAGTAACTGAGACTATAGGCATGAGCTACATGCTAACTTTTTAAATTTTTTTGCAGAGACAGGGTCTTGCCAGGTTGCCCAGGCTGGTTTCAAACTCCTGGGCTCAAGTGATCCCCTGCCTCAGCCTCCCAAAGGAGTGGTTATTAATGACTTGCTCTTTCTTTCTGGCAGCCTTCAACAAGAATAGGATGTAATACATATATTGAGAAATTATATTCTAGATAACATTTTTCCTTAAGTGAGGAGTAAGAAATCAAGTTGTTGCCAGGTGTAGTGGCTCATGCCTATAATCCCAGCACTTTGGGAGGCTGAGTGAGCTATAATTGTTTTCCTTATGTTCTGTGATCATAAATACTGAATTTATGGTGCTTCCCGGGTCAAGCTATTCCCCTGCCTCAGCCTCCTGAGTAGCTGGGATTACAGATGTGTGCCACCACACCCATATAACTTTTGTATTTTTAGTAGAGAAAGAGTTTCACCAGGTTGGCCAAGCTGGTCTCGAACTCCCAACATCTGGTGATCCACCCACCTCAGCCTCCCAAAGAGCTGGGATTACAGGCATGAGTCACTAGGCCCAGCCCACAGCTGCAGGTTTAACACAGAGTTCAGGGTAGGCCGTACTGAGAAAAGAGATTTGACAAAGACTTGAAGGAGACGGGAGTGCTACCATTATCTGTGAAGAACATTCCAGGCAGAAGAACCAGCCAGAGCAAAAGCCCTTAGGCAAGAGGATATGGTGCATTTATAAAGAGAAAGCTAATATGATTGAAGCCAAAGAAGAAAGGGAAAGAGTAGGTGAACAATATGTCACAGAAGTCAAATTATATAGGTCCTTTAAACAATGAGTAAGTAACATGAGGAGTCATGGTACTAAGTCATGTTTTGAGTAGATAAATGATAGAATCTGACACACTCTGTTCTTAAAGATCACCGGTACCTGTTTGGAAGAGCCAATGGAGGGGCAAGAATAGAAGCAAAGAGACCAGTTAGAGGCTATCACACTAAAACAGTCAAGAAATAGTTCTATCCAGAGGTGATATCAGTGGAGTTGGTAAGAGATGTCAGACTCTAGACATATTTTGTAAGTGTAGCCAACAGTCTTTATTGAATGATTGGTTATAGAGTATTAGAGAAAGAGAAGAGTCCAGAATGATACCCAAGTTGCTGGCCTGAGCAACAGAAAAGAGGAAGCTGACATAAATGGACATAGGGAAATTGCAAATAGAACAGATTTTGGGTGGGGGAATCAGAAGTTCGATTCTGGCAATGTTAAACTGGAGATGCCTATTAGACATGCAAGTGGAGATATCTAGTAGGTACCTGGATATATAAGAAGACCTTCAGAAGAAAGGTCTGGGCTGGGGGCATACATTTGGGAAATAGCATATAAATAAGGGGTATTCAAGGCTAAGAAGCTGAATGATATCATCAAAGAAATGGGTATAGATAATGAAGAGAAGAGGATCAAGCAGTGGACCCTGGGCACTCCAGGTCAGAGAAAAGAGGAACTAGCAAAGAGGACTGAGAAGAAGCAATCAGATAAGAAAGCCAAGAAAGTATGAGGTATCCTGGAAGCTAAGTGAATAAAATATACTGGGATTGGGGAAGGGGCGATGAGGAAGTGACCATCAACATTATCAGTGGCAACTAATAACTCAGATGAAAGCTGAGAACTGACCATTACATTAAACAACACAGAAATCACTAATAACCTTGAAGAGAGCGGTATAGATTGAGAGATAGAGGCAAAGCCTTAATTGGAACGGGTTTAAGAAAGAATAGAAGGAGAGGGTTAGAGAAATCCAGGTATAGACAATTCTTTCAAATACTTTTGCTGCAAAGGGAGACATACAATTAAGCGGTAATGGGTTGGGGGTAGTATGGCAAGAATAATTATTTGCTGTTTGTTTTGCTTTTTTGAAGAAGGGAGAAATAATGATAAGTTAATATTACGATGGAAATTATCCAGTAGAGTATGAAAATGTTATGATATATGATGAAAAAAACAAAATAACTAAAGTGATATCCTGGAGTAGGTGAGACAGGATGGGATCTAGTATAGCAGTAGAGGGGTTCCATTGAGAAAGGAACATGAATAGTTCATCTATGGGAATAGCTAGTCAAACAGGCAGGCAGGCAGAGTATGTGGGTGCCGCCACACCCAGCTGTTTTCTTATTATTTCCATTTTCTTGGTGGAATAGAAAGCAAGGTAATCAACTAAAAGTGAGGACAGTGGAGGATGTTTGAGAGTTTGAAAAGATATGAGAAAGTGTTAAAATGATCATCTAGGAAAATAAATGTATGAATGAACTTGGAACAGATAGTGTGATTGCCAGACAACATTAAAGGTCTGCTTTAAGTTCACAGTCATGAATTTAAAGTGGGACTAGTCAGCAAAGTTGTGTGTTTTGCTCCATTTATATATGGCTACCAGAGTGGGTGTGAGTAGGTGGATACAGAGTAAGTGGAGAATTGGATTTAAACAAAGTTGGGCTTTGCAAGAAAGAAAGGAAAGGAGATACAAGGGAATGATTATAATGATCAACCATGGAATTTAGGATGAGTAAGAAGAGATGGGGGAAAAGATGAGGGATGAACAGATTGCAGGTATTGGTTGGGTCAAGGAATTGTTGGAGTAGGGATTCTAGAGGGAGTGAGCTTGGAAAGACAGGCAATAGTGATCAGGAAGTGAAATGTTTGGGACAGATTAGGGGAGGAATGCAATTCTTATAATGATTAGGTCTCAGGAAGGCTTTCTCAATCTCTGCATACTGACATTTTAGATCAGGTAATTTCTTCTTGTCAGGGGCTGTCCTGTGCATTAGCAGCATCCATGGCCTCTACCCATTTGCTAGATGCCAATAATACTAGCCACCCCCCTCACCCAGTTGGTGACAATCAGAATGTAACCAGATATTGCACAATCACCCCTGAGTTGAGAACCACTGATCTAGGATTTGATCAAGTGTTTGAGATCACTGGACGAGGTCAAGAACTGAGAGCCAGGGAGCTAAAAGAGTCATCTATCAGTATATTGCAATTGCCAAGATCTAAATAGGAGTAGTGCTAGAGAGAGTGACAGTGAGCAGGAACCAGTTAGTAAAGGAATGAAGCAAATGTCAGTAGATGCCACATTTTTTTTTTTGAGACAGAGTCTCTCTCTGTTGCCCAGATTGGAGTGCAGTGGCACGATCTCAGCTCATTGCAACCTCCCCCTCCTAGGTTCAAGCAATTCTTCTGCCTCAGCCTCCTGAGTAGCTGAGGCTACGGGCACGCGCCACCATGCCCAGCTAATTTTTGTATTTTTAGTAGAGATGGGGTTTCACCATGTTGGCCAGGATGGTCTCAATCTCTTGACCTCGTAATCCACCTGCCTCTGCCTCCCAGAGTGCTAAGAGGAGTGGGTGACATAATCTGATGACAAGACAAAGCTGATGATACATTGCTTCACAGTGGTGGTAAAGCTGGTATTAGAACTGAGGCTTCTTTCCTAAGGCTTTAAAAAATGTCTAGAAGGTGGGCAGACACCTCCACATGATTTCATGTTCAATTAAATTAGACTCACAGAGTCAAAAATAGGGGTCAGTCAAAAACAATTGGCACCCTTTCTGACTGCCATATATAACAAACAGCTGAAGGCACATATTTTTGGCTGAATACCATCCTAAAAATAGGGCATAACATCTTGGTTTAAAAAAAAACTCCCAATTTTCTTTCTGGCCCTTAAAAGTTTTATGCTGCCTTTGATTAGAAAAGAAACATCTTTTCTTAAATGACTACATTTATCTGTTTGCTACAGAGCAATCATAACTAACATTCTCCTTAGATAATCAATCAACTTTATCTTCACATAGTCTAACCATCAAGGAGAACAAAAAAGACCTTAATATTAAATGGACTGATTGTAATGTTCTCCAACTGTGCATGACCTGCTCCTCTCACTGCCACCTGGAAAGACATCATCTAGCCAGACTGCAAGCAGATTTAGAGCAAATGCCCAATTTTCATCTCCACCTCCTAAAAGCATATTCACAGGGAAGTGCTTGCTGAAATTAATAGATGTGTCCTCTTTATAGAAGAAGCAGCTTCAAGATGGGAAATTTAAACTGTACTGTTATTTATTAAGTTCTTCTAAATGCACTTTCGTTGCAGTAATTAAGACTTTAGAGCCGGGAGAGGTGACTCACGCCTGTAATCTCAGTACTTTGGGAGGCCAAGGCGAGTAGATTGCTTGAGCCCAGAGTTCAAGACCAGCCTGGGCAACATAGTGAAACCCTGTCTCTACAAAAAATACAAAACTTAGCCGGGCATGGTGGTGTGCTCCTGTAGTCCCAGCTACTTGGGAGGTTGAGGTGGGAGGATTACTTGAGCCCAGCAGGGGGAGGTTGCAGTGAGCCGAGATCGTGCCACTACTCTCCAGCCTAGGTGACAGAACCAAACACAGTCTCAAAAATAAATAAATAAACAAATAATAGACTTTAGGCCACAGAGACACCAGATTTACTGAACCTCCACAAGCCCATCTGCAGAATTCTACCTTGTTATGGTTGTACTGAATTTAAATTTAATAATACGTAAACATGAAGAACAAAGATGGTGTCACGGAAACACATGATGCTGTCACCCATATCCTGTTCAACTTTACAGATTACTGAATGCAATATTTAAAGTTAATGTAAAACACAGGTGAAATGCTCTCATTTCAAGTTCCAAATTAGGTGCTGGTCAGATCGCACTAGTGTTATAATTATTAGACTTTCACATGGTGCTATTACAATGACTCAGGTATTTTCATATATTGTTTCTAAACTGGATGCTTTCCTATTAGGAAATGGAGACAACAAGATCTTCAGAGTAAGAACCAGGATTTAAATCTCAGCTTTGTCACATATCCGCTGTGTTATGTTATGCTATTTGACTTCATTTTCTTTTTCTTTTCTTTTTCTTTTTCTTTTTTTTTTTTTTTTTTTGAGACAGGGTCTCCCTCGTGGCCCAGGCTGGAGTGCAGTGGTGCGATCTCAGCTCACTGCAGTCTCTGCCTCCCAGGTTCAAGACATCCTCCTGTCTCAGCCTCCCGAGTAGCTGGGACTATAGGCAAGTGCTGCCATGCCTAGCTACTTTTAGTATTTTTAGTAGAGACAGGATTCTCCATGTTGCCCAGCCTGGTCTCGAACTCCTGACCCTAAATGATCCACCTACTTCGGCCTCCCAGAGTGCTGGGATTACAGGCATGAGCCACCAAGCCTGGCCCTGGTTTCATTTTCTCACTTGTTAAATGGGGGTAATACTAACATAACAGTTGCTGTGAAGAAAACACTGTCATAATATGAACAGCATACTTCTGATATACAGTATTTGTTCAACAAATGAATCCTCTTAATTTGTTATTAATTAAAACAAAACAAGCTTCAGAAAACGGAAATATGATAACCTTATAGTTAGGCCTGTCTCGAAAGATCAAGAAAATATTCTCATTTTGTTACAATAAATCATCAAGTTGGGCTTACAGCTATTTTAGTCTTCATTTATAATTATAATATAAATGAACATAAAGAGCAGATGCCTACCTTCCAAACTTTCTTGTTCATCTGAGGTGTAAGTATCCATCTGACTTTGTTCCCGTAAGAAACGAATAACTGCATAAACCAGGTGCTTGACAGATGACATTTTAGAAGCTTAAACACTTTTCCTTGACAAGAAAAATGAAAACACTGAAGCAAGTTATTTTAAGGAATCAGTCAAAGATTATGTGGGTTATAAACTGCATTAAAGGTAAAAAACAAAACACAAAACTGTATGACCTCTCGTCTTTTCTCTTTTTAGAGTCAGGAGAGCACGAAGTACTGTGAAGGTAATTTATTACATATTTTCATTCATACCCAGTGGTATACGAGTATGTTAAATCTTACAATAAATAAAAATGTCTTCAAAACATATACAGAATAAGCTTAGACTGTCACTGAATGTCTCACCATACAGAAATCTCCTAAAGGCCTCAGTACTAAGTTGAGAAGCATTTCATACAGCTGACTAGAAGCTGACCTACACCAAGCATCTTCCTCTATTTCATGGGATCTAAAAAAATGTATTAATAATGTACACTCTACCTACTTTAGTAGGTTGAGAGTTATCTGATGAGGAAATACATTCGCGAAGGGTTGTTCAACTGGTGAGTGTTGTTCTTAATAAAGATGGCATTTCTATTTAATCAGCAGACATGTCAGGAAATCGCTGCCCAAGTCGATGGATACTACAAGCCGACCGGCGCTCCCTGCAGAGGCTGTGCTCTCGTGGACAATCTGGAAGCTCCGGGTCATGTTCATTCACATGGATTACTATCGCATCCAAACAGTGGCGCAAGGCCAGCCGGCATTCATGGCTTATTTCCACTAAATGGCATCATCTAACTGCTCCCCAGGTTCCCTAATTCAAAGCCAGGGTGTGGTACCCGCCGCTATAATGTTTATTATTTGTGTGCTTATTTTAAAGGCGATGTCAGCCTCTAGGCCACGGGGTCACAAGCACTAAATAAGGCCCCAGGGCAGCAGGTGAAAACAGAATGGGGGGTAAAAGGGGTCCGAACAGGGAAAGAGATGCCCAGCCTAGTCTAGGCTTCTCCCCCTTCCTCTTCCCCAGAGCGCATCGAGCTCCCCCTCCATCCCGTCCTCCCTCGGGTACCCAGCCTCGCCTCGGCCCTGCCCGGAGTGCAGCGGGAGCCGGTACGGGCCTCCGTCCGGGACAGCGGGAGGGGCACCCTTGCCAGAGAAGCCCCCTTACCAAGCAGAAGGATTTGAGACGACGGCTGCGGCCTCGTGGGGTTCCGTAGACCGGCCCGCCTGACCCCTGGTCCTCGGGGCTGGAGCCCGGCTCAGGATTGCAGCACAAGCTACGGCCGCGCAAACTTCCCCGGCCCCCACGCCGCCCCCAGAACCCACCCGGCTGTGCGCTGGCTCCGGCGGCGGGGTCTGGCCAGCACCGCCCCTGGGGCGGGGCCGGACGCGCGGGCCGGGGCGGGGCGCGGCGCGGGGCGGGGCCGGTGGGCGCCGGCGTGGGGCTGCCGCACGTGGGAGGGCGCTGGCCGGGCCGCCACCGCAGCTGTGGCCTCTGCAGCTAGGCCGACTCGTGACTCCCGGGCGCCCAGGCGCTGCCGCCCGCCTCCCCGCCCCGCGCCGAAGGACCACGCGCCTGCCGCCACCAGCTCTCGGCGCTCCCATGATCGCCCGGTGCCTTTCGGCTGTGCGAAGCCTCCGCAGGTACCTCCAGTGCGCGGGTTAACCTGGGCCGTGGGCAGGGCGGGGTCCTCTGCCGGGTGGTGCTGGGCGCCCCGACCCAGCCCTTACCGGCCGCGCCGCTTGGATGCTCCTGGGACGCACCCTCCCCGCGGCTTACAAGGTGGACTCCTGGGGGACACCTGGCCGGCCACCTGGGGTCACCTTTCCCGCCTCCGTTCCCTAGGGAGGGCGTCCATTCCCCTTTGTTTGGGACGGCCTCCGCCGCAGTCAGCGAGGCTGGTCACAGACGCGGCCCGAAATGAATGCAGATAGTCTGGCTAAGAAAATCATTTCACGTTTGCCCTCCATGCTGAACTGCAGACCTGTCATTAAAAGTGCCGCAGCTGTGGACTCAGAACAATTTCGTTTGCCCCTCGCGCCCATCATTAGCATTCCAATCGTTTACATCCACCCCAGAGGAAACCTCTTTGGTTTTGTTGCTTATTTCCGTCCATGCTCTCTAACTTCCTTTTTATTTTCCTCCTCCCCATAAAACAAACATTCTGCCTCTTGCCGGGGCAAATTGACTTGGCCCAAAATGGACAAAATGATTGCTTGGACACGGCTTTGGGCAGCCTGAGCTGCTGCTTTGGATTGCTTCCTAGCCCTCTAACCACACCCCACTGCAAGAGACCAGTAGCAAGATGGTGAGGGTATTAAATTCTTTGCACGGATGCGCTGGATTTTGGAAACAATGCCGCCGCTGTCCCCTTTTCTAAATCTGCCCAGAACTGTAAATCCAAATGAAGATTCAACAGAAAAAAGGAAATGTGCGCTTCTTGTTAGCGATCAACAAAACTACTTTCTAACATGTCAGCATTTGAGCTTTCTACAGTTCCCTCTTGCAGATTACCACTCATCTGTGTGGGAGCTTTGTGTTGCTCAGGGCATAGAGTTAGGGAGCAGGCAGGCGACAGTTGTAATTAGAGTTAATGTGATCATTTGTGATCATATTTCAGCCTGTCGTTTTTTGCTGGTCTCCAGGCTGCAAGCGATATTGCTGTCAAATGAAGCTATACCAAGAAATGAAGATATTCACTTAATGCAAGTGTGAGAAGAGGGAATAAATCTTCATATAAGAGCAATTCTCAAACTTTTTAGTCTCAGGACCTGTTTACCGCTCAAAAATTACCGAGGACCTGAGAGCTTCTGTCTGTATGGTATATCTGTCCATATTTACCATATTAGACATTAAAGCTGGAAAAATTTTAAAGTAGTTGTTAATTTACAGAACAGTAATAAATGGGCTATGTGTATAAATAATGTTTTTAATGAAAAGTAACTGTTTTCCAAACCACACCTCCCCGCCCCCAATCAGTGAGAAGAGTACCGTTGTGGGATTTTTTTTTTTCTTTTTAAAATGGTGGTAAGGTATAACAAAATTTACCATTTTAATAATTTTTAAGTGTACAATTCAGAGGTACAGCCAACACCACTGTCCATTTCCAGAACTTTGTCATCATCCCAAACTGAAACCCTGTACCTATTACACAATAACTGCCCATTACTTCCTCTCCCAAGCCCTGGTTAACCATTATATTTTCTCTATGAATTTGACTATTTCAGGTCCCTTGTATAAGTGGAATTATACAACATTTGTCCTTTTGCGTCTGGTTTATTTAGTATAGTATTTTTAAGGTTTGTTCGTGTTGAAGCATGTGTCAGGATTTCCTTTTGAAACCTGAATAATATTTCATTTATGTATATACCACATTTTGCTTAATTTGTCAGTGGGCATTTGGGTTGCTTCTACCTTTTGACTATTGTGAATACTACTACTATGATTATTAATGTGCACATATCTGTTTGAATCCCTGCTTTTAATTCTTTGGAATACTGTATATATCTAGAAGTGAAAATTGCTGAGTCATAGGATAGTATCATGTTTAGTTTTTGAAACCATACTGTTTTCTTCAGTGGCTGTGCCAGTTTTACATTCCCATTGGCCATACACAAGGATTCCAATATCTCTACATGGTCATCAGCAATTATTTCTTGGTTTTGATAACAGTCATCCTAGGAGTGGCATTGTTTTGCATTTTTGCAAAACTAATGTGTGACGTTAATAGAAGGTAACTGGATTCTTACGTCTGCCTCTCCATTTAATCTGCTGCACTGTTTCATTTTGGTTTAAGAAGATGAAGAACATCCCACCTCACAATCATATGAAGTTGGAAAGAAGAAAATTTTAATAGCTTTTTAAAGATAATCATGGATATTCTTTGATATCACATCAAAGTTTGACAAATGGTAGCTTAAAGGTTAGTTACAAAGTAGAATCTGAAACTATATCAATGTACTTTTTTCACACTGTTAGATTAATATCCATTGGTGTACCTTACACGTTGAATGGATTTTTTTTATCCATGCCTGATTTTTTAAATATTAAGCATAAGTCCTTTGGAAATTTTAGTGGTCTACTGTTACACAGTTCTTCCTAATGTTGACATATTTCATTATACAGTATCAAACAATCACATTCCTTAATGTCTTCTCATTTCATCAGAAACTTCCTCAAGTATTGGGAAGCTATCAAGCTCACAGTGGCAGATAGGATTTTCCAAAATTCTAGTTTTCACTTGAAAGCTAGAATTATGTCATTGGCAACACAAACTGTCAGTTGTTTTACTTGAAGTGACAATCTCACTTTGTTACATTTTTGACAGAATTTCTGCCACATACTTAAGTCTGAATAACCCTGGTTTGTCTATGATTAGTTTTTTTCCGGCAAAAATGGTGTTCTATGAAAAAAAGCTATTTCAGCTCAAGGTTCAATCAGTTGCACAAGTGCTTTTGATTTGGGCAACCAAATCCTCTGGATAACTCTTATACTTAGGTACACAGCTGAAATGCTTTGTGTGTTCTTGGGCACATAAAACTCAAGGGTAGAGATTTAATAAAATCCATACTTTTTACCATTTCATTATGGATATTCTAAAATGAAATCGACATTATTTTTAGCTTGAGTACATGGCAATGAAAAATACAGCTACTAGTACAGTTTGGTACTATTGCCTCAATTTGTGCTAAAGTACCAACAATGTTATCCACCGTTGCTTTTCACCATCAGTGCAAATGTTCACAATGTAAAAAGGATAATGTCTTAGTATTATTATGAAAGATTTTTAACCTCACAGACTCTTCGAAAGGGTCTCAGTAACCCCTCCCCATACCTCTAACTTTAAAGTTTGTGGACTACATTTTGAGAACTGCTGATATGTGGTATTAGATTCTTTGTTTATGCATGGAAGAAAATAAATATACTAATAGCCAAAAAATCATTACCTTGTTAGAAGCTACCATAAATATATTAACTATTTTGTTACATAAGGGTATATCTTGCAGTTAATCATCTTATACAGTAGTCCTTAACCCAGGGCTTCCATGACTTAATCCCAGAATCTGCTCTGTTTTAAAATCAGTATCTTCTAAAAGAGTTCGTATTAGACAACATGGAGGACCCTCTGTTTTTCCTATTTCCTCTGACACTTAGGAATTTATCTTAGTGTTAAGGGAGTAACTAGGCTTTTGCCATAGTTTCCCTTGGGTTTTCTTGTTGGCAGAGCTGCTATACCCGCTTCCCAAGACCAGCTTGGTAGCCAGGATCATTGATGGGGGTGTTCAGCCAATTTCTTGGGAATAAGTGGACTGAGAATCTGGAGTTTGGAATATAGTTGCTGTCCAATTCACTTTGCGATCTTAAAAAAAAAAATTACACCCTTGGACCTCTTTCAAGTTATTTATGCATGTCTGTATGAATGAATGAATGTATTTATTTTAGAGACAGGGTCTCACTCTGTCATCCAGGCTGAAGTGCAGTGGGGCGTGATCATGGCTCACTGCAGTCTCAAACTCTGATTTCAAATAATCCTCCCCGCCTGTAGGTGCTCACCACCAAGCCCAGCTAATTTTAAAAAATTGTAGAGATAGGATCTTGCTATGTTGCCGAGGCTGGTCTAGAATTTCTGGCCTCAAGTGATCCTCCCATCTCAGCCTCTAAAAGTGCTGGGATTACAGGTGTGTGCCATCATGCCTGGCCCAGGTTTTTAATATTATAAGATGAAAAAGACTAGTCTAAATAATATCTCAGGCTTAAAAAAAAAAAGCAAAAACCAACAACTATCTTGCCATAGCAAACCAGGAGAATTCCTCTTCCTACCTCAGTCAGATTACACAGCATGTGAGCAAAGCAAAGTCTAATGTATATTATAGAACATGAGGGTGAGTGACATGGTAAAATAAACGAGCGAGAAGGTTGACTCAACAATATTTAGCTGAAACAACAGCTGTAATAGCCTAGTTTCCTCTTTCAATTAAAAAAGGCAGTTTGGTTTGTTTTTTGGTTTTTGTTTTTTTAAGACAGAGTCTCGCTCTGTCGCCCAGGCTGGGATGCAGTGGCACAATCTCAGCCTACTGCAACATCTCTGTCTCCCAGGTTCAAACGATTATCCTGCCTCAGGCTCCCAAGTGGCTGGGATTACAGGTGCCCACCACCATGCCTGATTTTTTGTATTTTTAGTAGAGGTGGGGTTACCATGTTGGCCTGGCTGGTCTTAAACTCCTGATCTCAACTGATCTGCCCACCTCAGCCTCCCAAAGTGTTGGTATTATAAGCCTGAGCCACTGCACCTGGCCTAAAAAAGAGAGTTTGGTTTTTTTTTAAATAATGACAGCAATGCATATTCATTATTGAAAATTTAGCAAATAATGAAAAGCAAAAGAAAATATTAAACATATACATAATCCACCCATCCAGAACAGCCAATTGTTAACAGCTTTCCAAATTTCTTCTATGAACGCTTTCTTTTTACAAATATGATATTGTTATGCCTTTATAATTTTTAATATAATACAAACATCCAGTATAATATAAATAGCTACAATGTAATCCTTTTGGGGATGTATACAATTTGATTAATACATACCTTTAGATCCATATTTTCCTTATGAAAATAGAGATCTTTAGGAACTACAGTGTGACGTGTCATACTTCAGTTTAAAATTTTTCTTTTCACTAAATAATCAAAACTCTCATATGGTTTAGGAATCCCTATACAGTCTGTCCCCTGTGTAGCTCTCCCAGCTTCCCCTCTCACTCAGTGAACTCAGTGCTTCAGCCAGAGAGTTTATGTCCTTATCTCCTGGCCTTAAATTAACACAGGCTGATCCCTTATTTGGAACATTCTTTTCTTTCCCTCCCATTTCCAGAGCCTAATACTTATTCATTTATCTTGAGTTATTATGAAATGTTATACACAAAAATGTAATGCATATACATATGTAGACGTGATTAAAAGGATGAAAAATGTATCTATATATAAAATGATATTCACAGTGTGAAAAATGTATATATAAAATGATATTTCTAGTATCTTTGAAGTTCCTTGAGTGCCCCTCTCTAACCATATCCCTTTCCTCATACCAGAGATAACCACAATCTTGAAATTTGTAATCATTGTCCTCTTGCTTTTCTTCATAAATGTTACAACAAATGTTTATTTCCCTAAACAACATATGATTTAGTTTTGCATAATGAAACTAGTTTCACATGGCTGTGGTTCATTTTTACTGTTGTAAGATATTTCATTGTGTGATTGTTACAAAAATTTACTATTTATTTTGTCAATGAATATTTGGGTTTCCATTTTCTTGCTATTACAAGCAATATTGCTATGAATATCCTTATAATGTCTCCTGATAGATGTGTGAGAGTAGGAATTTAAGAGAAAAATTACTAGATTGTAAGATGTACATTTTCAACTATGCCAAATAATGCCCAGTTCTTTTTCCAAAGTGGTTATACTAATTTACTTCTTGTCTCCGTATAGTATTCATGAGTAGCCATTGATCCACTGTCCTCAGCAGTTCTTGGTGTTGTCAGGCCTTTTGCCAATCCAGTGGTTGTAAAATGGTATAACTTGGCATTTATATATATTTCTGTGTTAACTACTGAGTTTGAACATGCTTTCTTGTTTCTTTGCCATTTGTATTTTATGCCTGTTCATGTCTTTTGCCCATTTTCCTATTGATACTGAATTTAAGCTTTACAGTATTTATATATTCTAGATATTGTTCACTTGTTTTCCAATATTCAAAAATATGATTAGGCATGGTGGCTCATGCCTGTAATCTGAACACTTTGGGAGGCTGAGACAGGAGTATTGCTTGAGCTCAGAAGTTTGACACCAGCCTGGGCAATATAGGGACACCCTGTATCTACAAAACATTTAAAAAATTAGTGGGGTGTAGTGGCATTCACCTATGGTCTCAGCTACTTGGGAGGCTGAGGTGGGAGGATTGCTTGAGCCTGGGAGGTTGAAGCTGCAGTGAGCCATGATCATGCCACTGCACTCCAGCATGTGACGGAGGGAGACTCTGTCTCCAAAAAATATGTGTATATTTAATCTGTGTGAGCCATTGACCTAAACTCTGGAATACAGCTATGGACAAGACAGAAACAACTCCTGTCCTCATGGGTTTTTCCCATCACTCTAAGGGGGTCAAAAAGTAAACAAACTCTAAAATAGTTAGATTGTGAAAAGTGCTATCAATATCATCTAACTTTGTACTGAGGGTGAAGTTACCAGACCCCTACTAAATTATTTCCCTCTGAATCCTGTATTAATATTTCCATAGTATAAACGTTATTATTAATAGTGTTTGTCTTCATCACTAGATGACAAGTTTTCTGAAATCAGCAGTCTATTTTTTTGTTGTTCATTTCCGTACCTCCACTACTTAACATGGTCATTGCATAATGGATGCTAAATAAATATATTCATTGAATGGATGAATGAAAATATGTCATTATTAATAACAACTGAAAATTCAGTGTTCACCACTGGTATCTAGGGAGTATAGGCCTAGGTTTATTATTTTGATAGTGACAATTATAGGTATCACTTTCTGTAGAAAGTAGATATTTCAAGCCCTATATGAAGTAGCTGGTTGCAATTTTTTTCATGCAAAAAACCATTTGCCTATGTCTACATGTTAGGTAAGCCAATTTAGATCTAGTTGTTTTATACCAAAGTTATTTACAGAAGAAAAATAGACCTAGTTGTATTATCAAAAAATTACAGAGTTGGCTGGGCACAGTGGTTTACCCCTGTAATCCCAGCACTTTGGGAGGCTGAAACAGGTGGATCACTTGTGCTCAGGAGCCCGAGATCAGCTTGGGCAACATGGCAAAGCCCTGTCTTTACAAAAAATACAAAAAAATACAGCTCCTTGGGAGGCTGAAGTGGGAGAATTGCTTCAGCCCGGGAGGTCAAGACTGCACTGAGCTATGTTCATGCCACTGTACTCCAGCCTGTTTGACAGAGCAAGACCCTGTCTCAAAAAAAAAAAAAAAAAAAAGCCAGAATTACAGAGTTGAGTAATTCGTGAGATAAACTGTCAAGGGTATACTTAACCAGCAAATACACAAGAATGTTGAGTATATATTACAGTATGAGGCAGAGGAGAAGCCATGTATTAAAAGGCATTAGCCAGGCATGGTAGCTCACACGTGTAATCCCAACACTTTAGGAGGCTGAGACAGGAGAAGTGTTTGAGCCCAGGAGTTCAAGACCAGCCTGGGCAACAAAGTGAAACCCTGATCTCTACCAACAAGCAAGCAACAAAATTAGCCAGGCATGGTGGCATGTACCTGTGGTCCAGCCTGGGCAACAGAGTGAGACCATATCTTTAGAAAAGAAAAGAAAAAAAAAAACAGCAAAAAAACAAATAAAACACAAGGCATGCCTTTTAATATTTCCTTTTCATGACTGGGAGCATTCAAACAGTGACTTGTTAGGTCTGGAGAGTAATACTCTTATTAATTCATGTGCTAGGAGCAAAGCTCTTCTGAATATGTTGGCCTGGATATGAAAAAATTGAAGGAGGTGCTAATCTCTGAAATACTGGGTCAGAAGCAGCCAAGCTGGAAGAACAGAAGGCAAGCTTCCCTTGGGTGGGCCTGGTATCAACTCAAGACACAGTAGTCAGACTCTGGACATGGATGACTTGGGAGTTACTTGGGACTGGGGAGTACAGTCACTGGGCAGGGCATAATCCTTAGAGTAGCAGACATACTTCTTGGTCAGACCAAGAAAGAAATGATATGCAGCTTTCCCTACCGGGTGGATAAAGTACCCTGTAGAACCCAAAGAAGCCATGATCGCAAATACATATCCTGGAATGCATCTCATGCCTGCTATAAAAATCTAGCACTCTGTGCCATAAGTACTATCCTCTCCTAACTGCTCAGAAGTAGCTGAAGGAAAGTAAAAACATGAAAAGCTTTGAATGGCAAAAGGGGCCCAAAGATAGTAAGTTGTATAACTGCTCATCAAAAATGTTTTTAGTGAACTGAAAATTGTAAAGTTATAGAAATGGTGTGTAGTGGAATATAGCTGATTGAAACCATGTAAGGAGCTTATATATAAGCTTCAAATCATCATTCCCTCATGCCATAAATAATAACTGAGTACTATATGCAGGAGACTGTGCTAAATGTTACGAAGATAGATATATAAAGAAAATTTAGATTCTGTTTGCAAGGCACTTAGGTTGGTATTATTTGCTGATATTTATTTTATACCCCATTTTCTACCAAAATTAATTTGTGACTGCTTACCTAAAAAAACATATGTAGTATATTATATACATGTGTGTACATATATATACACGTGTGTACATATATACGCATATGTGTATACATGCATGTATGCACATATATATGAAATAATGTAAAGAGCAAAGAATGTTAGGCAAAGAAATAGAAGGAACCTTAGGATTAGTCTAGTTGCTTTCGTTAGGTATGGAATTTCACTATGAGCTTTTCGGCAGTAAGGGCAGAGGAAAAACATTGTTAAGAATTGTCATGAACAAAGATTTTTCTGATACTGTTTGTGAGATAAATTTATCATGTGAATCCGTTGCACAGGGGAAATTGAGTAATGCAATGAATCATAGCCTCAAGAACACTACTTATGTAGTAAATGCAGAAGTAGACTTCATAGGGCTGTTTCTTATTTTGATTATTTGTTAAAAGGCTGGCTGGGCACAGTGGCTCACACCTGTAATCCCAGCACCTTGGGAAGCCAAGGTGAACAGATCACTTGAGCTCACGAGTTCAAGACCAGCCTGGGCAACATAGTGAGACTCCATCTCTACAAAAAATGTAAAAAGCCAGATGTAGTGGCACACTTCAGTGGTCCAAACTATTCTGGAGGCTGAAGTAACAGGATTGCTGAAGCCCAGGAGGCAAAGGTTGCAGTGAGCCATTGCACCACTGCACTCCAACCTGGGCAACAGGGCAAGATCCTGTTTCAAAATGAAATAAAACAAAGAAAAAAATACAACATATTATTAACTATAATCATCGTGTAGTACAATAGATCTTTTGAAGTCATTCTTCCTATCTAATTGAAATTTTGTACTTCTTGACCAGCATCTCTTCAACTCCCTCCTCACACTCACAGTCACCCCAGCTCCTGGTAACCACCATTCTACCTTTTTTTTCCTCTGTCTCCCAGGTTCAAGCGATTCTCCTGCCTCAGCCTCCTAAATAGCTGGGATCACAGGCACACACCACCACAGCAAGCTAATTTTTGCATTTTTGGTAGAGACAGGGTTTCACCATGTTGGCCAGGCTGGTCTCGAACTCCCGACGTCAGGTGATCTGCCCACCTCTGCCTCCCAAAGTGCTGGGATTACAGACGTGAGCCACCATGCCCGACCAATTCTACTTTCTATAGTACTTCTATGAGATCAACTTTTTTACATTCTACGTATGAGTGAGATCATGCAATATGTGTCTTTCTGTTGCTGGCTTATTTCAGTTAATAGTGGTCACCAGGTTCATCCATGTTGTCACAAATGACAGGATTTCCTTTTTTATGGCTGAATAATATTTCATTGTGTATGTATACCACATTTTCTATATCCATTTGTCAGCTGATGGACACTTGATTCCATATCTTGTCTATTGTGAATAATATGTAGCAAGCATGAGAGTGCAGATATCTCTTACATATACTCATTTCATTTCTTAAAGAAATATACCCAGTAGTGGGATTGTTAGATTTTATAGTAGTTCTATTTTTAATATTTTGAGAAACCTCCATACTGTTTTCCATAATGGCTGTATGAATTCACATTCCTACCAACAGTGTGACGGTTCCCTTTTCTCCACCAAAGACTTGCTATCTTTGGTCTTTTCTATAATAGCTATTTTAACAGGTGTGAGATGATGTCTCGTTGTGGTTTTAATTTGCATTTCCCTAATGTCGATGTTGAGCATTTTTTTCCATATACCTATTTGCCATTTGTATGTCATCTTTTGAGAAATGTCTATTCGAGTCCTTTGCCCATTTTTTAATGGGGTTGTTTTCTTGCTATTGAGTTTATTGAGTTACTTATATATTTTGGATGTTAACCCCTTATCAGAGATATAGTTTGCAAATATTTTCTCCCATTCTGTAGGTTGTCTCTTCATTCTGTTTATTGTTTCCTTAGCTGTGCTTATTATTTTGGTGTAATCTCATTTGTCTACTTTTGCTTTTGTTGACTCTGTTTTTGGGGTCATATCAAAAAAATCATTGCCCACACTAATGTTATGGAGCTTTCTCCATATATTTTCTGTCTTAGTTCATTTTCTGTAGCTATAATTGAAGGCCTGAGGCTAGGTAATTTATAAAGAAAAGAAATTTATTATTTACAGTTCTGGAAGCTGGGAAGTACAAGGTCAAGGGGCTGCATCTGGTGAGGGCCTTCTCAGTGTGTCGTAACATGGTGGAGGACATCACCTGGCGAGTGGGGCACACTGAGAACCAAACTGGCTCCTATGACAAATCCACTCTTCTGATAACTAACCCACTCCTGTTAATCCCCATTAATCCATTAATTCACCCACTAATTCATGAATGGGTGAATCCATTTACTGTTACACTGAGGATTCAGTTTCAACATGAGTTTCACACAGGACAAGCATTTAAACTTTAACAGTTTTCTTCTAGTAGTTTCACAGTTTAGGATCTTATATTTATGTCTTTAATCCATTTTCAGTGATTTTTGTATATGGGATGAGATGAGGGCCTAATTTCATTCATCTGCATGTGGATCTCCAGTTTTCCCAACATCATTCGCTGGAGACTGTCTTTTTCCCCCATTGAGTGTTCCTGGCATCTTTGTCAAAAATCGGTTGGCCATAAATGTGTGGATTTATTTCTAGGCTTTCTAGGCTGTTCCATCAGCTATGTGTAAGTTTTTAATGTCAGTACCATGCTGTTTGGTTACTATAGCTTTGTAATATATATATATTACATATGTATAATTTTTTTTTTTTTTTGAGATGGAGTCTCACTCTGTCGCCTAGGCTGGAGTGCAGTGGCACGATCTTGGCTCACTGCAACCTCTCCCTCCCGGGTACAAGAGATTCTCCTGCTTCAGCCACCTGAGTAAGTAACTGGGATTACAGGCATGCACCACCACACCCAGCTAATTTTGTATTTTTAGTAGAGATAGAGTTTCACCAGTTGGCCAGGCTGGTCTTGAACTCCTGACCTCAAGTGATCTGCCTGCCTTAGCCTCTCAAAGTACTGGGATTACAGGCATGAGCCACCGTGCCCAGCCTTTGTAATATATTTTGAAGTCAGGTAGTATGATACCCAGCTTTATTCTTTTTGCTCAAAATCGCTTTGGTTATTTGAAGCCTTTTGTGGTTTCATACGAATTTTGAGATTATTTTTCTATTTCTGTGAAGAATGTCATTGGTATTTTGATAGGGATTGCATTCAATCTGTAGATCACTTTGTGAAATGTTTTTTTCAAAAACATAATCACAAGACCATTGTCACATGTAAAAATGATAAACACTTATTTTTGACTGAACCAGTCTTAAAAAGAAAAGCAAACTAGCTATTAGCCAGGCCATAGATGAGGATCTAGGCATCATCATTTACACCACAAAATATCCATGTGTAAATGACACACACACAATTGTAAGTATTAAATAATGTACTGAAAGAGGAGAGTCTCTCTCCTGAGTAATTTACTAAGGACTTCAGTTGTGAAAAGTATGCCCCAAACACCAATTAAGTGTGCCAAAAACAATTTATTCATGTTTCTAGAGAAAAATAAAAGGGGAATGTTTGAGTTGTGGTTTTCCATGTATGTGGATAGTCCGTTTAATAATGAATCAAGGAACACTTGATTTCATTTATGAAGCAGCACTTGATTTTAGATGCCCAGTGGTCTCAGGTGGCTTTATATAAGCCAGGGATAGGATTTAAGAAAAGAAACCTCTTCAAGTTCATGTATAATCAATTTATTTAGAACCTGTAATCATTAAGCCAGCTGTGTCATATACAAAATTAAAAGAAAATTAATCAATTATCTTTTGTTACTTATTTTTTAGAACTTGAGATTTTTGTTCAACTTTATAATATGAACCTTTTCTAAATGTTCTATTTGTCAGTGGCAGAAATATTACAAATATTTATAGCATCATACGGTTTTCAAATGACCTTAAATAGTTTCTAATATTCAAAAATTTTTATTCATATCTCTTAAAAAAGAAAATTTTGAAGAGTTCATTTTCCTTTATTTACAATACAATTTGGAAACAAGAGCACAGTACAAAATCTAAAATAAAATTACCTTTTTAAATAAATGGATCATGAACATTTTTTAACAAGAGTTGAAAATAAATCATTGTTCATTCCTATAAAAGCCTTTGTGTAATCATTTCTACTTCTAAGTCTTACTGCTAGTGGAAGTTGTGCATATTAAGGATGCATGTTGTACTGTTGACAAAATAAATAGTATATTTATACTGTATAAGACTAAGATTAGACCATTGAAGTTGTAATGGTCTTTTAGTCCTCAAATTTAAATGCGATTTTTGTCAATATAAAAAAGATACTGACAATGAAAGAAAACTCATAATGCTTTTGACTTTATCAGATACTAGAGGCTACTCAGAATAAAGGCCAGAATGTCTCCATATTTAAGGTAGTTCTTCTGTATACTCAAAATACTTGTAGCTGAGAAAATGGTATACATTTTTGTGAATGGTTGTTTATAGGAAGTTTATATATTATCTTGGCAAGAGAACTTTGAAAGCCCACTGTTTTCCTAGCATTTTTCTATTGCTGCTAAACAATTTCTGCCCAATCTAAAACATTACTTTCCTATACCAGCAGGTGGAGGCAAGAGCAGTCAAATTGCAGCACTTTGCTTTTCAAGTGTACTGGCATGTGTTGTAGATTACCTATCCATGACTCAAAGTCTCTTTATGATATGTCTCTCACATAATTACTTTTCTTCAACAACTCTGTTGTTTTAGCATCTTCTTTTGGTTGCTTTATCATTTGTCTTGGTGTGTAGGACTGAACTTAGTGGTCATTTTAGGACAGAGTAATTTAGATTATCGTAACTTTTCTATACTCATCGATTGACCACTTAAAACATGTGTTATGTGCTGAACACATTCTTCCATATTTGCCAAGAAATACAAAAATGATTAAGACATGGACAACATTCCCAAAGAGCTTACATTCTAGTAGAATTACAAGGGAAAATGTCTTCATTCCTCTCCTGACCTGGGGAAGCAGATCAGTCAGCCTTGCTGGTATATCTCCAGCCAAGCTATGGCTAGCATTGGGTAGTAATAATGCTCAGTATTCACACTGATTTTAATTTAATCAACAAATATTTACTAAGTACCAGGAACTATATAGGGGCTTAATTTATAAACATAGGCTTTTTGCCTTACAGATTAAAAAAAGGCCAAAACAATCTTCGAAAGAAGTATCATTTATTTTTAAACTTTTTAATACACATTATATAGAACAAATAACTAATTGACATATAGATCCCGACACATTGAACTTAAGGAACTTTTAGTTAGACATAACTATGCGTTAACATTTTCTGGAATACACTTAGAAGACTTTCCATGAATCCTGGTTGAAATAAAATAGAAGTATAATATTCAGATCAACTCTATTAGCTGTTTATTAATAGCCAATAATGATTTAAAAATTATTTTAAGCAGCAAAACTTAAAAGTAGAAATGATTACACAAAGGCTTCTATAGGAATGAACAATGAAAGAGGAACAATGAAAGAGCAAACAGTATGAAAGAGGATAACAGCGTTCTAAGATTATGTCTGTATGGGTGTTTGTGCAGAATGAGAGATAAAGAAGAAACATAGTTATGGAAAACAGAAAAGAATGGCCCCCAGAATTTCTTGCAAGACTTAGCAGCCACCAATATTCAGTACTGTCTTTAAGCCCCAACTTGTTCGTCATCTTAATATATTGTGCATCAGAAATTTCCAACCCAATTAAAGCGTTTTTGTTTCCTTTATTGGTTTATTTATGAAAGTCACTAAAAAGACACACAGTCTGTTCTAACCTATTTTAGCCTTACCTACCATCCCTCCACACCCCATTCAACCTGTGTACCCACCTTACCTCATACAGCTATCTTGAAAGACTCAGCCAGTTTAGAAGTTACATCCTCATTGCAGTCTTTCCTAGATTCCCCAAGGCAGAGTCGCATGCACTGTCCTCTTCATTCCCCATTGCTTTATTTATAGAGAATTTGCTGCCTGATATTCTTTTATTTTATTATTATTATTTTTAGAGGCAGGGTCTACTCTGTTGCCCAGGCTGAAGTGCAGTGGCACAATTGTGGCTCACTGTAGCCTTGACCTCCTGGGATCAAGCGAGCCTCCCAAGTAGCTGGGACTACAGATGAGGTCTCACCATGTTGCCTGGGCTAGTCTTAAACTCCTGGGCTCAAGTGATCCTTTCTCCTTGGCCTCCCAAAGTGCTGGGATTATAGGCATGAGCCACCACACCCAGCCTGCTACCTGATATTCTAATGTCTCTTTTCATATTTTTTCCTTACAAGTCTATAAGCTCCTGAAAAGTAGTAACTTTGTAACCTCAGTAAATAATTGCCGAAGGAATAACTGAATCAACTATTTCATGGGAAATCCTTTTATAATAAGCCTCTCCCCACCAGCTGCCTTTTTTTTTTTTTTTTTTTTTGGGTAATGTTTGAATTATGGGCACAATTCCAGATGATAGTAGCAAGTCAATAAATCCTATCAAAAAATCAACAGGAAATAGAACCAACATTTATTGCATAGAGTGTTTTCTTAGGATGCCTTAGCTTAGGCTGAGTGCGGTGGCTCACACCTGTAATCCCAGCACTTTGGGAGGCCAAGGCGAGAGGATCACCTGAGGTCAGGAGTTCAAGACCAGCCTGGCCAACATGGTGAAACCTTGTCTCTACTAAAAATACAAAAATTAGCCAGGCATGGTAGTACACACCTATAATCTCAGCTACTCATGGGGCTGAGGCAGGAGAGTCACTTGAACCCAGGAGACAGAGGTTACAGTGAGCTGAAATCATGCCATTGCACTACAGCCTGGGTGAGAGCAAGACTCTATCTCAAAAAAAAAAAAAAGCCTTAGCTGAACCTCGTCAATAAAAGATATAGATTATTTGTTTGCTTGAGTACTTTAAGGAAAAATTTGCCATTTCCTGGGAGTACACGCTTTCCAAGGGGTTTATTGATTACCTTCAAACAGTTAATTAAAGGGCTCTGGAAAAAAATGAGACCTGGGTGCAAAGGGCAGCCCTCCAGGTCATCCAGGTTTGAGTAGTCTTACTCTTTGAGAAGGTGACTAAAAAGCTGCTCAAGCCTATGTGACCTGTTTTTCAGAGCTGGATGAAAGCTAAATTGGGGCACTCCTCCACAGCTCCTGCAGTAATCTCTCAGGGAGTGGTGTAGATAACAAGTCAGACATGTGACGTAAGCATGTATGCCTTAATTCACCTTATTCTCTCTGCATTAGAAACAAGGTACAAAATCAGAGAAGTGCAATTGGTGAGAAATTTGATGATTTTATTTTCTGGGATGACAGTTGCAACATCAGTATAGGATAGTAAAGAATAAGGGCCCTCAGATACTTTTCAGTTTATAAATAAAAATACAAAATAATATGGGCTCTGGAGTCAGGCTTGGGATTGAATCCCAGCTGCTCAAATGCTATGTGACCTTGAACAAGCTACTTTACTTCTCTGTACCCAGTAAATTGGGTTGTAATATCTTCCTCTTGGCTTATTGGGAGGATTAAATAAGAAATGCATGTAAATTCTTGGTTAGGTCCAGACGTAATGAACTTCTTTCACATCTGCACAGGCAAAGGCCTGAGGAGAGCTTAACAGTTTGAGGGAGATGTGAAAGTAGTTCATTATGTCTGGAGCACAGATGTGAGAGCAAAAGCATGGCACTGAGAAAGCCAGCATGGTAGTTACAGGCAGGTTCAGAAGTAGATAGCTTGAACTTGATCCTGAAGTCACTGGGGAACCATGCCACTGAAAGGGAGTGTCATGATCAGATTTACATTTTAGGGTGATTACTCTGCAGGCAGTCTGGAGAATAGATTAGAAGGCATCCAGAAAGAACCTCCTGGGTTTCTGATTTGGACACTGAGTACATACTAGTGATCATCCTTGATATAAGGAATAAAGAAGGAGGACAGATTTGGTTCTGGGTGCAAGGAAGATGAGCAATTTAATTTTAGACATACTGGATTTAAGGAGACCATTGACATCCAAGTGGCGCTACCCAACAGGCAGTTGGACATATGGGTCTAGAACTCAGGAGATTTGTGCTGGAGGTACATATCTGGAAGTCTTTAGCTATGAGTGACGTGTGTAGCCATGCAAATGTAACAGGCATGGTGCGCAAGATGAAAAGAGGAGAAAAGAGGCCACAGAACTGAATCCTGCAGAGCTCTAAGGAATCCTAAGAAGCGGGGGGAAAAAACCGCATACACACACACACATGCACACACACACACAAACTAAAAAAGACAACTGATGATAAAAATCACGAAGGAACAGCAAATCATTATCACAAAAGCCCAAGGAGGAAAAAGTTCCCCCCCAAAAAAAAAAAAAAAGAGGGAGTTAAAAACAGGAAAAAGTGGAAAACACTGTCATCTATCACAAAAAGTCAACATGTAAATAGTGAAGAATGTCTGTTGAATTTAGTAGAAATCACTGGGGACTTTGATGAGAGCAGTTACCATTTTTTTATGAGACCAGGACCCAGACTGAAGTAGGGTGAAGAGTGAGTGAGACGTAAGAGCAAAATGATAGTGAGGCTGGCTGGACCACTTTGAAACATCTTCAGGATGAAGGGAAAGAGAAATAGTTGTGTCTAGTGGGGAACCCAAGATCAAGGAAGTTTTTGTTTTGTTTTATTAGGTAAAGAAATGTAAGCATTCCAGCACATTTGTTTGTATAAAGAGGCAGTACAAATGAGACATTTAAGATTTTGCTAAGAGGGATGATATCTCATGAGGTGGTGTCTCCAGAAGAGATCAGATAGGACCCAGCACAGAGCAAGAAATTGGCAAGTCAGATTCCTCTTATACTAGTTAGGAGTTAAGAGAAGAGGATGATACAGATGCAGCTATGTTCGTAGGAAGGAAGTGGAAAGAATTTCTGTGCAATGGCTTTAGTAATGTAGGCAACAAGGTCAGCTACTGATGGTGAGAGGAGAAATTCGGGGAGGCCGGTCACAGTTCAAAGTAATAGGTAGTGCGGGGCAGGTGTTTGTGGATGGATCTTCCTGAAGCCTTGGAAGTCCAACTAAAATCAGAGGCCATGATATAATAGTATCAAATCCCATAGCTCTGTTTAGAACCTGTTGTAAGAATAGAGAAGGTCGCTGGTTAAAATGGTCCTGTGCAAAGGTTTTTAAGATTGATACAGCAGAAGGACTGGAAGTTGGGGTTTTGGTGAGAGATGGTTGACCTGATAGATGAAGCTTACTTCTAACAGTTGTGCAACCTGGGGTGAGACTACAATTGGAAGCCCACCCCTGACCCCCTCCTATACCATGAGGGCCTCGCATGTGCCCCCACCTATATGTCCAAACTCTGATTGCACTCCCTGCTCTTAATAGCCAACCCTCAGTGCAAGATATGTACAAACCAATGGTGCAGTTCACCCTCAGGAAGATGGACCCTGGGAAGGGGCCCACACAGATTCTGGGAGCCATTCGAGCAAGGAATTCTGGAGTCTTAGGCACTCAGAGCAGAGTTGCAGGATGGTATTGGCAAGATTTGCATGGGCACATCCCCTTAGCTCTCCTGAGCTGATTTGCAGACACAGGAGAGCCAGAGTGGAGCCTGCCAAAGTACAGCAGTCATCCAGGTCTGAGGATGGAGCTGAGGGAGAAATCTGTTAGGCTGAGAAAATAAAGGGATTAAAGGACTGGAGTTCTAAGGGAGAGATGGAAAACTAAGAATCATGGGAGTAGATAAATAGGAGCTGAAGAGATAGAAGGTTGTGATTAGAGCAGAATAGCTAACTTTATCATTTCCAAGGAGCATCTCCAAGTGGTGGTAAGAAGAATAAACACAAAGTTTCTTGGAGTGAAATAGTTTAAGAAAGTGAAGTTGTCTGCACAGTGACTCATGCCTGTAATTCCAGCACTTTGGGAGGCCAAGGTAGGAGAACTGCTTGAGCCCAGGAATTTGAGACCAGCCTGGGCAACATACGGAAACTGCTTCTCTACAAAAATTTAAAAATTAGCCAGGCTATTTTGTTTTACTTAAGGAAATGGGAGGATCAAGTACTTAACCCCAGGACATTGAGGCTACAGTGAGTTATGATCACACCTCTGCACTCCAGCCTGGGCAATAAAACAAAACCCTGTCCCAAAAAGAAAAGAGGGAGAAAAAAAAAAGAAACAAGTTAAGGGAGTGGTAAGCCTTGTCCATCCACCCTTAGAGTCTCCCTGGGATGACTATGGAACTTTAGAATGGGACTGATATGGTTTGGCTGTGTCCCTACCCAAATCTCATCTTGAATTATAGCTCCCATAATCCCCATGTATCATGGGAGGGACCAAATGGGGGGGTAATTAAATCATGAGGGCTGATTTTTCCTGTGCTGTTCTCGTGATAGTGAATAAGTCTCAGGATATCTGATGGTTTTATAAAGGGCAGTTCCCCTGCACATGCTCTCTTGCCTGCCGCCATGTAAGATGTGACTTTCCTTCTCCTTCACCTTCCGCCATAATTGTGAGGCCTCCTAGCCATGTGGAACTGTGAGTTCATTATACTTCTTTTTCCTTATAAATTATCCAGCCTTGGGTATTTCTTCATAGTGGTATGAAAATAGACTAATACAGGGACTGTAGAGCTAAGGGATTGCTGGATGTGAGAAAATGGCAAAGAGTTTAGTTGATGACAGCAACAAAGAGAGTAAGGGATGTAGCAGGAAGCCAGTAGCCTCCAAGGATTAGAATTGTAGTACAGGAATGATTTGGACACCCCTTTGGGGATCAAGGAACGGTTTACCCTGTGTCAAGGCCTCATAGTGTGAGGAGCTTGAGAGAATGTGAGTGCACTTCATGGGAGAGGCAGTGCATTCCCCAGGAATCAAAGTTATAGTTAAGACAGAGTGGAAAAGCCAGTGCCCTGTGACAAGGTTGAGGATGTAGTGGGGGTTGAGTATCAGAGAGAGAGAGACTGGCATGAGGGGAGAGCTTCACCAGCTGGTAATGCTGAACCTGTGGGACAGTGGCGGAATGTGTGGTATGAAAGGACACAGAGCAGAGAGAAAACAGTAAGTTCACAAATGTTTGCTGTGTTAAAGGTCTAGTATCAGGAACCTTTAAGTAAACGTTTGTAACTTCGATCTTAGTAAGCTCAGTCAGTGAATAAGATTAATTCTCACTTGTAAACTAATAAGGGCATGAAATTTAAACAGTCTTGTAGAAAAGCCATTTTTATATTCTAATCATATTATCAATACTTCGCCCTGCTTCCTGCGGAAAGAACTGAAAGTCTTTTCTGCCACTGCCACACTATGCTCTTGAACGTAGTGCTTGCTCCTACTTATTTCTCCGTGTTATGAGGATTAGATGAGTGTTTTAACACTCGCTGCACACCTGAGCTACTCAGTAAATGAGTTCTCCCTTCCTCTCTTTCTCTGTCCTTTCTTCCTTCCAGAGAAGGAAGAACCTGGTTTGTGGGTGGGAAGGAGATGGGTGGGAAGGAGAAAGGGTACCCAAGGAAAGGCACAGGCAGGGCCGCTTGGCATACATATGCTATCACATGGAATCCCAGGAAGGAGATTGTCTAGTCAGTGCTGTCCTTTCAAACTTTCTGCGGTGGCGAAAAAACATTCTCTGTCTGTGCTGTCCAATGTCATGTCTACTTACTACAAGTTGCTGTCGAATATTTGAATTGTGCCTGGTACAACTGAGAAACTGAACTTCTAATTTTATTTACTCATAATTTATTTGAATAACCACATGTGCCTGCTGTGTCGGACTGCACACACTGGTCTAGTGGATAATGTGCTGCTTGGCTGACGGCTTCACGAAACAAATGGACTAAATATCTGAAGAAATAGGTAAGTTGGCCAGGTGCGGTGGCTCATGTCTATAATCTCAGCACTTAGGGAGGCCAAAGCGGGTGGATTGCTTGAGCCCAGGAGTTGCTCACTGTCAGCAACATAGCAAGACTCCACCTCTATTAAAAATTTAAAATTAGCTGGGCGTGGTGGCACACACCTGTAGTCCTAGCTACTTGGGAGGCTAACGCAGGAGGATTGCTTGAGTCCAGGAGGCCTAGTGAGCTATGACTGCACCACTGCACTCTAGACTGGGCAACAGAGTGAGGCCTTGGTGTTTGTTTTTGGAGAGGAGTCTTGGTTTGTGGCCCAGGCTGAAGTGCAGTGGCATGATCTCAGCTCACTGCAACCTCTGCCTCCCAGGTCCCAGTTCAAGCAATTCTGCTGCCTCAGTCTCCCAAGTAGCTGGGATTACAGGCACACGCCACCATACCCAGCTAATTTTTGGATTTTTAGTAGAGACAGGGTTTCACCATCTTGGCCAGGCTGGTCTTAAACTCCTGACCTCATGATCCACCTCCCTCAACCTTCCAAAGTGCTGGGATTACAGGCGTGAGCCACCGCACCCAGCTGAGACCCTGTCTTTTAAAAAACTAAAGAAAGAGAGAAATAAAGAAAAAGAGAAACAAGAAAAGAAAGAAGGAAGGAGTAAGAGAAACAGGTAAGTCTCCGAGGGTGTAGCTGGGCTTTGGCATTGCAGAAATCAGAAATAAAGGAATTATATATTCTCTGATGAAAGGACCCTAAACTTGGGCCATGACCTGAGAAGTTGTGAGGAGAGGGGTGATTCAGTCAAAACAGTGGCTAGAAAGACAACTTTGTGAATAGTAGAAATCAGAATTAGAGTATTTCTGATATAATAGCCAGACAAGAGAAATAATTAAACTTATACAGGAATTCCAGTTGGCGGCGGGGGGGGGGGGGGGATTGATTTAATACAGACCTCAAGAGCAGCTTATAGAGAAACATTACTTGCAAAGCAAATACTAGGAATATTTGCCAAGTGATGAATTTCTGGAAATGTCCTGCAAACCATGTAGTACAACACAGTGGCACGGTAACAAGGAAAGGGATGGAAAAATGTGAATTGGTAGGAGGTAGAAGTTATAAAACTTTACATAATATAGTTTCACTATAGCCTTGGCTCTAATAAAACATGTTTCCCTGTATGAATGTTTACTTGTGATGATGAAGGTGGATGGTGTTGCTTTCATGTTTTCACCATATTTGTCCCATCTTGTTTCAAGTATATAATGAACATCTGTCTGCTCATCAGTGTGCAGTGCTTTGGGGTGGGAGTTTGTGATGAAAGAAATATACAATGGCCATTGTGTTTGAGAAAGTCCTAGTTTCGTTTAGAATATAAAACAAACTAATTGAACAGGTGATGACAGTAATTTAAATGTCTAAAATGAATGGCACAGATGAAAGGTGATAGAAGCTCAGATCTGGGTGAACTGGAATGGTCAAAGCCTTGATGAGTGGAAGTAGAGGACTTTAAACTATGCTTCAAAAGAAAATGAACCCCATAAATCAACATTTCTGAAAGTACATTCCATAAAATGTTTCACAAAAGTCTCAAGGCAATAATTAACTCAGAACAACTATGGCATACTCCTTTGTCCTGATGAAATTCTGTAACCTGGTGATCTCTGTCTAGCTAAATGTATCTAGCTTTCTTCCTTTGCCTAAGCACTATTATTATTATCATTATTATTATTATATTATTTTGGACACAGGAGATTACACTGCTAACAAATGCACCTTCCTGTCAAGTACCAGCATGGTATTCTGTATTATTTCTTGGTTAGAAATTTCACAGGATCGGCCTGTTGTAGTGGCTCATGCTTGTCATCCCAACACTTTGGGAAGCTGAGGTGGAAGGATGCTTGAGCTTAGGAGTTCTAGACCCACCTGGGCAACATGGCAAAACCACATTTCTACAAACAGTACCAAAACTCAGCCAGGTGTGGGCGCACACCTATAGTCCCAGCTACTCGGGAGGCTCAGGCAAGAGGATCACCCGAGCCCAGGAAGTTGAGGCTACAATGAGCTATGATTGCATCGCTGGACTCTAGCCTGGGTGAGAGACTTGAGACCCTGTTTCCAAAGGTTGTGTTTTGAAAAGTGCTTTGAGAACAGAGGAGACAAGAAGGTATGATTGAGACAGAAATAATAAAGATCCTGGAATTTTGTAGAAGAAAAAAAACTAGTGTTTAATTAGACAACGGAAATCTCAGATTTAATCTATGTTTTCATTTTCAAATTATTAGACATAATAACTACTGTAGGAAAAGATAGGATCATGCTGTTGCCCACTTTCAGCTTACGTAGTTCTCAGCTGCAAAAAGTCAGAGAAAAATCTTCACCAGATTCTCGAGGATACAAGCGCTGCTGCTGGAATGACTACGGGTGCACTGGTTTTCCCACCCAGGTGCAGTTCTTTTTCCAGGGCTGCAGAGGCACTGAAGGGGAAGTTGAGATCAATGTACCAGCATCCAAAGCATTGGGTGAGCTTGAAAATGTAACAAAGGGGAAGAGGAGGGAAGCTCCACAAAATGAAGGTGGGAGAGGAAAAGCAGAGATCATGCAGAAAGAAAGTACTCAGTAGATCAAAATGTTTTACTTAGAAGTATAAGGCATTCCCCTGTCACTATTCCTTTACTTTGGTAACAAGAATTATGAATCCTGAAAAGAATTAAGGTAAAATCCCAGAAGGTGAGGAAAAAAAAAGTGTTAAAATAAAAATTTTAATATATTCAGTTGTCCCATGACATCATGATTTCTAACTTTTGTTTCTGTCTTTTTAGCCCTTCCAGGTTCAGGGGATAATATTACATTAAGGGAAAAATAGCTTTTCATTTGTTGCCTTGGAAACTATAAAGTGTATATGTGTCCAGACAAGGTGGAGGTATTGACATCTTTATCAGTTTAACTTTCCCACTACAAAGAAATGACAAGTGTTTGAAGTGATGGATATGCTAATAACCTGGTTTGATCATTACACAATGTATGCATGTATTAAACATCACACTGTACCCTATAAAGATGTACAATTATGTGTCAATTAAAAATAAAATAAAACTTAACAAACAAATAATCAGATATGCTGTGACCACCCAGCCTTCCAGTAAATGTTGGGAAATAGATGAAAACCAGTGAAGGTCATCTTATCATTGAAATGCTTGAAGTTATTATCTTTTAAAGCTGAATAATAGGCTGGGCATGGTGGCTCATGCCTATAATCTCAACACATTGGAAGGCAAGGAAAGTGGATCACTTAAGGTTAGGAGTTCGAGACCAGTCTGGCCAACATGGTGAAACCCCGTCTCTAATAAAAATACAAAAAACAAGTCAGGCGTGGTGACGCAAGCTTGTAATTCCAGCTACTCAGGAGGCTGAGGAATGAGAATCACTTTAACCCAGGAGACAGAAGTTGCAATAAGCCGAGATTGCGCCACTGCACTCTAGCCTGGGCAACAGAGTGAGACTCTGTCTCAAAAAAAAAAAAAAAAATCCTGAATAATAATGGAAGTTTGTCCATAGTCATTGGTTTATACTAAGAGGAGTGGTGAAAAGAACAGGGTATTAAGATGTATACATCCTATGTTTTAGTCATTGTTCTTCTGTTTAATATTCGTGTAACTCAGTCGTCTCAGGGCCAACCTTTTCACCTATACTGGGGCTTTCTTGATAGTACAGTCTGTCATGGCCATGACTGACTCTTTCTTAGTGGCCTCTGTTGGCAGAAATAATTATTTTGGAAATTTTCAGCCAACTATATAAACGGAACTTCACATCTTTATTATTTTGCGCCAACACCAAGTATGTGAGACCCTCTACTCCTCTGCCATTTCTTGTACTCTGACCTTCATACTGTTGGTTTTTCCCTATACTTATTCCTTTATCAGTAAGATCCTTTATGAGGATAATATAAAACCCCATTCTAACTGACTTCACCATAGAGTGGACTTACTGACTTGTAACTGGAACAGTCAGGCTTTAGAATTAGTTGATCTATGAGCTCTATGTTGTCTTTAAATACTTGGTTTCCTTCCTTTATTCTGACATTCAAAGTGTCTGTTTTATCATAAATTAGATTCTACTCTTTCTCATAGAATGACTGCCAAGTGCAGTCAAGGACACAAGTGTACTCACACTTAGTGGGAATGACACCCCCTTCTCTCACAGCATTCCAAGCAAGAGTACTGAGGGTAGGGGCAGCTACCTTCAAAGAACATGAACTGTTTGGGTGTGCATGAGTGTTGGGAGGAAGATGTGCATATGATTAGATAGGGGAAGAGGTGAATGGCTAGACAACCAATGTGTATCTAACCATCTGCTCCACTGATTTCTCCTTTATTATTTCTGGAACACTTGTCCTGTGATAAATAAACTCCTCTACTCTTTCATACTCTTCCCTGGATCTTCCCTTCTCTTCCCGACCTCTTCTAAAATCCGCTGAACCCTGACAAAAATATTTCCTGTGCATCCTTCTTCCTCCCACACCCCATACCACAAAGTAAGGAGGAAAGATCAGATCATCATCTTCTTGTCCCCCAGAGGCCACCTCCACTCACCATGGCCGTGATGTCCAACACTTCTTCACCATTGTGTAAAAACACCTTTGAGGCACATGTTCTGGTTTTCCCATTTTATGTCCTGCTCATGTTGTCTCTCCCAATCAGCTGGGAGTTTCTTCTTCAGATACTCGGGCTCCTGCTTCAGTCTTCCTTTCTGCTCCCAGGATCCACCATCAACCTGCTGGACTCCAGTGTTCATATAGGCAATTTACCCAAACTAGACTCTTGTTTTCTTACACTCTTGCAAAGAAACTGCTTAACCCTTGAGGTCTTAAATTCAAATATCTCACATTTTTACTATAACTTGACTACTCCCATTTTACTATTTTATTGATTTTACCAAGACTATAGTTTCTCTTTCTGTCTAAAACATTGCTCTGCTCATGTTTTATATTACATTTCTTCCTGTCTCTATAGGGATCTCACTCTCTCTAAATATCTTCATAATGTAATTTCAAAAAATGGTTTCAAGTAGAATCATAACTATAATAAATATCTTAAATATCTTGTGCAAATTTAAAACATAAGCGTATATTTATTCCCAAATCTTTTGATCTAAAACCAAGGCCTTTTGTTAACTATAAATGATTTGATTGGCATTCCTCACTGTCCTTGTACAAACTATACCTATAATGCCTCATCTTTGATTTTCAATTTCAGCTTCTTGAAAGTGGAACATGAATATAAAGAAATATATAAGCAATATGAATTCAGAAGCCTTCTGAGTTGTCATAGTTCCTTTCCCAGTCTTTCATAAAAACAAGTTTTTTGTGGGAGTTCATTTTTTTTTTTTGTAACTCTCTTTTTTAAAGTATTTCTAAAACCTTTTGCCTATACTAGAATAACAGTTTTTAAATTTTGTATACATTTAATCAGTCAAATATTTAAATTACGTGAAGATAAGCATAACAGGTATAAACAGGTTTTGGAAAAACAGGCTTAACCATTGGTTCTTATGTAACTCAAATGGTGGAAGAAGAAATGTGAAAATGTATTAGAAAATAGCCTGGCAGCCTTGAGTGGTAAGCATCAACCAGTATGTGGACATGAGTTGTTGTGGAGAGGAAGCTGAGGAGGTCAGTATTTAGGTCTCTCCTATCTGAAAAATGTATCTATTCTGTGTCTCAGCCCTTTCCAGCTACACTTCATCAGCTCTCCTTATTTTCACGGCTAAATCCAGAGAATTGCCTAGGTGCACTCTCTCCCGTTCACCACTTCCTTCTTATTCCTCCATCATAGTAGTCTGACCTATACCCCTGCTGCTCCCTTAACACTGCTTTTGCTAGTCATCAGTGGCGTTCTGCTGCTATATTCAACAAAGACTTTTCAGTTTTTCTCAACATCTGTACAGTTGGTACTGTTTTCACTGCTTACTTGTCACAACTTCTTACAACCCATCTTGGCCTAATGTTCCTTCTACCTCACTGATCATTTTAGAGTTAGGGCCTCAATGCTTTTCACTTCTCATTCTGCAAACTCCCTTGGGTACTCGTGTAAGTACAATTACCGCTTAATATTAATGACTTCCTCTTGCATGTACTGTAGCCACTTCAAACTTGGCTTGTCCAAAATTGAGTTTCTCTTTTTTTCCCCAAAAAGCCTCCTTTTCCTTGACTCTCTTGACTCTCTCACCTCCATCCCCTCCATCCATTCAGTACCAAGTTCAATGGAGTGTAACTCCTGAGTATCTTTTACATCATTCTGATTCCCCCTGTTTCCTAATTTTGTATACTTTAATCATGAGCCCCAATTACAGCCCCAAGAACAATTTCTCTCTTGAATGATCTCTTTTACAAACCTTTCAACTCATTATAATTTGAGTAATTTCTCTAAAACACAAATCTTCTATCTTTCACCTGATTAAAACCCTTCAATGACTCTCAAACTGCCTTCAGAATAAGATTGGATATTTGAGGGAGTTTTTTGTTGTTGTCATTGTTGTTTTAATGTTTTGTAGAGACAATGTTTCACTCTTTTGCCCAAGCTGGTCTCAAACACTGGGCCTCAAGCAATCTGCCTACCTCAGCATCTGAAAATACTGGGATTATAGGCATGAGCCATGGTGCCCGGCCAAGGTTGGATTACCTGATGATTCCCAAGGCTCTTGATTTGCTGGTCCCTACTTACCTTTTCAGCCTTCTCTCCCTGTCTTACACATTGTTCAAATGTTGGTTTGCTAGTTGCTCTTTGTAGAAAATCTTTCTTCACACACATCCCCCCTGCTCCAAGACCAGAATGAGGTTGCCTTCTTTGGTCTTTCGGAGTTCTTTCTGCTTACCGTTGTCATCGCACTCATCTCAGTATAGTATAATTGCCCGTTTATCCATTTGTTCTTTCTACTATATCAGAATGTCAGCGTCGAAGACAATTAGCCATTTATCCCCATTGCCTATCACGTAACTAGATACAGTACATGCTCATAAATATTAGCTGGGCGAATGGCCTTAAACAAGTCAGTTAGCCTCTCTGAGGCTTTAATTGCTTCATTAGAAGGGAATACAGTAATGCACTACCTACCTTATAAGGTTGTTTTGGGGTCCTGTAAAATAATAGAAATGAAGCTTATCATAGCAGTTAAGAGTATGGGTTCTGGATCAATACTGCCTGGGTTTTAATCCTGTCTATGACCCTACAACTAGCTGCATGGCTTTAAGCAAGTTACTTCTCTGTGTTTTAGTTTTCTCTTCAGTAAAATAAGACGAACCGCAGTATGTAACTTAGAGGGTGGCTAGAGGACTGAGTGAGTTACTGCATGGAGAATATTTTGAACCATTCTAAACACACAATAAATGTTAGCTACTAAGTATAACATTTTATTTATAAGCCCTAAAATGATATATATATAAATATGTATATGGATAGATAGCGAAACATATGGCATCAGTATTATTAGCTTGAATGTTTTAAGGGAATAAAGACTGTTATCATTATTCTTAATAATTTCTTTTTTCTTTTTTTTTTTAGGATAATGCCATAGCTGTCCCAGAATTTATTTTCCAAGTCTTAAACTCAAATTGTCATTCTTAATTTGCATGACATTTTGGTTTAAAAAATTGGTGTTCAATATACCAATTTTAATACCAAGCATGTACTGTATCTAGTTACGTGAAAATAAGTTTTTAAATGTTTTTTTGCTAAACTGGAAAGTTTTTTTGAATCTTTGTACATAGTAGGTGGAAGTTAGCACTGGAAAAATATTAAAATAAAAAAGATTACTGGTAGGTGCAATGGCTCACATCTATAATCCTGGTACTTTGTGAGGCCAAGGCAGGAGGATTGCTTGAGCTCAGAAGTTTAAGACCAATCGGGGCAATGCAGGGAAACCTCATCTCTACAGATAATTTTTTTAAATTAGCTGGGTATGGTGGTGTGTCCCTGTAGTTTCAGCTACTTGGGAGTTTGGGGTAGAAGGATCACTTGAGCCCAGGAGGTCGAGGCTGCAGTGAGCTATGATTGCATCACTGCACTCTAGCCTGGGCAACAGAGTGAGACCCTGTCTCAAAAGAGGGCGGGGAAGATTATTGATTTAATTTATAAAACAATTATATCTCCAACACCTGACTTTATTTTTCTATATTACATAAACAGTTCAGGGTTTGAATTATACAAATGTCATTAAAACTATGTAATTATGCAAGAAAAATAGAAAATACAAGGGCACTTAGATTTGTGCATATGTATTTACCTAAGAGGATTTGCTTGTTTTTTTAAAAAAGTTCTTTTTAATTTAAAATTTAATTTTATAATGCACATTCATATGTTGACTTTGGACCAACAGAAATCCCTAATTCTTATTCTTTTTCTGATTCTTTTTAGAGTCGGTGGTTCCAGGATTTTTTTCAGAATGACATTAGGAAGAGAAGTGATGTCTCCTCTTCAGGCAATGTCTTCCTATACTGCAGCTGGCAGAAATGTTTTAAGATGGGATCTTTCACCAGAGCAAATTAAAACAAGAACGGAGGAGCTCATTGTGCAGACCAAACAGGTGTACGATGCTGTTGGAATGCTCAGTATTGAGGAAGTAACTTATGAGAACTGTCTGCAGGCACTGGCAGATGTAGAAGTGAAGTATATAGGTGGGTCGGATGCAGAAGCACATTAGTGTTTCACTTTGTGAACATACTAAATCATTTCATGCTTTCTCTCTTTCAGTTTTCCAGTTTTACAAGCATTGATTTTTACATAATAATTACAGATTTTTAAATTGTATTATGTTGCCAAAGGGGCTATAAAATGTACACTGTCATTACACTGCTTTCTGGAGAGCATTTTGACAATGTGTCAGAACTTTTAAGACATTCATACCCTTGCCCATTAATTCCACACCTAGACATTTATGCTAAGAAAATAATCATATATAGGCAAAATTCATGTATCAATTTAGACATTTATTTTAAGAATATAATATATAGGCAAAATTAATATATCAATTTATGTATAAATAGATATTCTCGTCATATCATAGGCTTAGAAACAATTCCCAAATGTCAACCAATAGATTAGATAAATAAATTTTAAAAATTATGAAACATCCATCCTCTGTAATGCTGTATAACCATTAAAATCATGGTTTACAAGCAGTTATTTAATGACATGGGGAAAAGGACACAGAAGAACTGAAAGAAAATAAACAAATTTTATCAATGGTTATCTTAGGATTCTCCAGAGAAATTGAACCTATAGGATGTGTGTGTGCGTGTGTGAGTGTGTGTGTGTCTGTGTATGTAAGTATATATATGTAAATATATATGTTTGTGGGGAGAGAGATTGATTGATGGATTGATTATAGGGAATTGGCTTACATGATTAAGGAAGCTGAAAAGTCCAGAATTTCAGTGTGGGCTGGCAGGCTTGAGACCCAGGAGAGCTGATATCCCAGCTCTAGTCTGGAGGTCCAGAGGAGCCAATAGTGCAGAAGTATGAAGGCAGTCTGCAAAACTCCCTTATTCAGGGAGGCCAGTCTTAGTTCTGTTCAGGCCCTGAACTGATTGGATGTGGGCCACCACAATATAGAGGGCAGTCTGCTTTACTTCAAGCTTGCCACTCTAATTTTAATGTCATCAAAAACACCCTCCAAGTTAACACATAAGATGAATCATCAGAATGTTTAATATATCAGGTGATGGGCTTATAGCTAATTTTTACCTTCTTCTTTATCCATTTCTCTATTTTCTATATTTTTTGCCCTGACGTACATTATATTTCTAAGGGTTGGACATATTTTATAGAATAATTATGACAAACAACCTTGGCTATATATCCAGGCTTCATAAGAGAATATAAGATAGCTGCAGAACTGGATATCATAGACATTTGTGTGCATTTTGGAATTTGAAAGATTGTCAGAATCCAGCATAACCCTAGTGACCTGGTCATCTCCTTGCCCCCACTATCCCTTCGTCTCCAAGAGTTCTCTACTCTATGTTTAACTGTAAAAAGGACTTGGCTATTTTCTCATATCTCAGCATTTGTTTTAGTTTCTGCTCCTACTACCAACTACTTCACTTTCATAAATGGCTACTAAATCTTATTACATGTCTTGAATTTAAACTCCTGAATAAAAGGATCTGATTGTCCTCATTAGTTAAAGGGATAGAGTTGGTCCCTATTCAGCAGAGATTTTCCAGCTGGGGACTTCATGTGCACATACCATCCTGGATGTGGTTTGCCCTTGGTTCAGGTGCTCAGTTCTTCAGTCACTTGTAGCCAAGATGATGTGCCAACCCATAACTTAGGTATTTGAGACAAGGTCTCACTTTGTCACCCAGACTGTAATGCTGTGGCACAATCCTAGCTCACTGCAGCCTCAAACTCTAGGGCTCAAGAGATCCTCCTGCCTCAACTTCCTGAGTAGATGGGACTTCTGGTATGTGCCACCATGCCCAGGTAATTTTAAAATTTTGTGTGGAGTTGAGGTCTCACATATGTTGCCCATTCCTTGTCTCAAGCGATCCTACTGCTATAATATTGGGGTTCAGGGGTTCAGGGTACCCTCAGCTCCCCTCAGAGGACATTTCTCCAGGTTCTTGGTCTCCTGCCCTCTCAAGAATGAGAGAGGGGTCCACAGCACAGTGCGCAGTAAATGCTGGACTCAAAAGTATTTGTAGAAAGTGATTTAGTTAAAAAGAGAGAGAAACAGGAGAAGGAGAGAGAAAGAAACAGCTAACTCTCACACTGAGTGAGAGAATCCGGAAAGATGGAATCGAGGAGTGGAAAGCAGCTTCCACGAGAGTGTTAAGGAATAGAGAGAGAGATGGAGTTTAGGAGGGGAAGACAGGCTTCCACAAGAGGGTGTGGAAGGGGACTCCAGAGAGAAAATCCAGGAGAGAGAAAGACGGCTTCCACAAAAGGAGTATTCGTGGAAGGGGATCCAAACATGGAGTCTGAAGGGGTGTGGAAGAAGGGAACTTTTAACCTGGGAGGAACCCCCACCTTCTCTACGACCCCAGGCCAATAAAAGGAGTTCCTTAGAACTTCCGCTACAGTGATTGACTCTTAGTTTCTTCCCGTGCCCGCAAAATTTAAACGTAAACAGTTAAATCTCCTGGATGGAGAGAGATGGGAGGGGGGCATGGCGCTAAGAAATTCTTGCCCTTAAAACTACGCCCCCCTGTGGACCCGGAAAGAGAACACATTCCCTCACTGCCTTGGCCTCCCAAAGCACTGGGATTACAGATGTGAGCCACCATGGCTGGCTCAAACAAAATCTTTTTTAAATAATTATTTTAAATTGTTTTTCTCTCAGTAATAGATCTTTTCAGCATACTTTCAGGTTTGTGATATTTGTTATTGTTCTTCTATAAATTTATTTTTGTGGGTTATCTAAATTTTTGAGTTTGGGAATAGATTTCTTAAAAACTGACTTTCTGTTATCTGAGCATATTCTCCTAGTCAATTATGCCTCTTGAAGTAGCTGGTGAAACATTGGTTGTCTAGTGTCAGGCACTGGACATCAGCATTGTCTATAGTTTGGCAGTGAGAGCATAAATCTGGTTCCAGTTCTCTGTGGCAAAGTAAGGAAGGAAATGGCTTTCAGCATCTTCATTTGTTTAAGAATATGTTTCTAATTTTAGGCTCCTGCATTTGATATTGCTTATATAAGTTTTTGTGCAATTTTGATTCCTTCTTAGTATCTTTTATAGCTATTTTTTTTTTTGAGATGGAATTTCACTCTTGTTGCCCAGGCTGGAGTGCAGTGCCCAGGCTGGTCTCGAACTCCTGCCCTCAGGTGATCCACCCACCTCGGCGTCCCAAAGCGCTGGGGTTATAGGCGTGAGCCACTGTTTTATAGCTAATTTTTGAAAGCAAATGTATCGCAACCATATAGTTAACCAATATCACTTAAATAAGTGCTGTATGTATTAACTTTCAAATTTTTCTATTCCCTTCTTTCCTTAACTGACAGACATAAAATTATATATTAAATCCTGAAAGCATAATTTCATAATTTGACCTTTCAAAAATATACCTTATGGATTTATTCTGATATCTGTGGCAGATATTTCTAATAGCTTTATTTGTAGCAATGTTTTAAGAGGACTGATATGAGTGGGGCAGCTTGTTTAACTGTATAATTTCTTGCTGTATAAAGGATAGCTCTACTGTCTACTATATATCATATGTAAATTTTACTGTTTATAATACCTTTACAATACTAAAGTTAATCGAATAAAAATATACTTGTTTTCACAGCATGGCCACAACCATCACTATCAACCATACTTATTTTTGTTCTGTAGTGTTGGTTATTTCACTATTAGAGATTTTTGCCCAATTAAAGTCAAAATGCAAATTTATGAGAAACCCAAGAACCAATTATAATATGTGAAGATTAAACCAAACTAAATTACCATCGTTATTTCACAGGAATGTCTCCAATGTCTAGCTACTTATTGGATGTGTCCACTTAGGTTTCTGTGAATCCTTTGAAATTATCTGGAATTTTGAATGTTTTTATTCATGTGTGCATTTGCGATAGGGGCCATTGCTTTGATTAGATTTTCTGCGTCATCTTTATCATTTTATGTACCCTTTCCAAATCCCAGATCCTAAGATACCTCAGTATAGAAACTGTGTCTTTATCTTCCTGCCTTCCCAGTTGATAAATTACACCCTCAGGCCGGGTGCACTGGCTCACGCCTGTAATCCTAGCACTTTGGAAGACTGAGGAAGGAGGATCACTTTAGCCTAGGAGTTGGAGACCAGCCTGGGAAATATTGCAAAAACTCTATCTCTACAAAAAATGCAAAAATTAGATGAGTGTGGTGGTGCACGCCTGTGGTTCCTGATACTCAGCCGTGTTGGGGAACAGGGGGAGGGATTCAGGCAGAAGGATTGCTTGAGCCTGGGAGGTTGAGGCTGTAGTGAGCTGTGATCACACCACTGCACTCCAGCCTGGGTGACAAAGCGAGACCCTGTCTCAAAAAAAAGAAATTATACCCCAATGATAAGTATATTGTTACTGTTCATAATGATGCCAACTAGAACTGCTAAGTCCTGCATTAGATGCTTTTTCTTGGTAGCCTTAGGAACCTTTACAGAAAGTATAAAATTTAAAAAAAAAACTTTTATTGGAGTTATCATTTATCTGTGTATGAGGTATTTGGCTTAATTCTGATTTGACAAGTCCTATTGTGGTAATAGTTTTTTTCTCCATCTGCAGTGGAAAGGACCATGCTGGACTTTCCCCAGCACGTATCCTCTGACAAAGATGTACGAGCAGCAAGTACAGAAGCAGACAAAAGACTTTCTCGCTTTGATATTGAGATGAGCATGAGAGGAGATATATTTGAGAGAATTGTTCGTTTGCAGGTAAGTTGTGCTATAAATCCCTTTAAAGTGGGGAAAACTCTACAACAAAAAGAGTCTTCAACCATCAATAAAACATACTGACTGGATTTTCTTAGATTTTGTTTCCAATGATTATAATACCATAATGGGCATCATATAGTATTACATCATGTTAATTACATCACTGAGGTTATGTTGAGCTGCTAATTCCATTCACTTAAAATTAGAAACCAAACATAGAAGAGTGAACGTCTGTAAAGTTAAGGCTTTTTAACAACGTGATGAACTTGATGGTTACATGTAAAGGTTTTCTTAGACCAAATCAATTAGAAGCAAATGGAATCAAGCTTTTTATCTGTAAATATCTTACAGTTTTGAAACCATAATATTGATGGCATACTGTTGATGCTATATGCCAGAGTCATTCCTGTCTATCATCCTTACATTTTTCAAGACTTGCAGAAATTATGGATAATAGATGTTCTAGCTGGGCCTGTCCAAGTGTTTTTGTTCTTTTCATCACCAACGTTGATTTGCCTTCTAGCAGTTCCATCATGTCTTTGCTTTCAATTTTTATTTTTATGACACCTCAGCAATTTGTTTGGAAAAACCCAATGTTTTAAAATTATAGGCATTTTTTGTTTACTTTTGCATGTTTCTTTCTGCAGAATCCCAATTTTTTTTTCTTTTTAGCAGACCATGACAAGTTGAAATATAATATTTTAAATTAGCTTTTTATTTTGTAACTCATTATAGAATATGTAATCAAGATTTAGACATGTCAGATGTATATCCTATTTATTTTCTTGTATCAGACAAGCATTTTTCATCCTGTAATTGATAATCATATAATTCATAATAGTTCACATTTAGTACTATAAATTTTATTGTGAAAGTAAGTTATGAAAATAACTTTATGATTATTCTTCATTAGCTAAATAGATCTTTTTACTCTTTTTGACCACAGTTATTCTATGTGATTTGAATCATGGCCTGTAGAGTCTCCTCATTTTATTTCATCCCCAAATTACTTTTCTTTCTTGTTCTTTTTTTTTTTTTTATGTAATTTGGGATTTTTCCTAGAATTCTAATTTCCTTTTGATTAATCCTGTTTTCATCATGATTTCTTAGTTCTCATTTGGAATAATGTATTTGTTATTATTTCACATTCTGTTATTCTTATGAATGTTACCAAGATATCAAAGGTTTGTCACTTTAGATTTCTTTGTCTTAGAGTACTTTTAAATTTCATATATTCAAGACCAACTGGCCAACATGGTGAAACTCCATCTCTGCTAAAAACACAAAAATCAACCAGGCATGTTGGCAAGCGCCTGTAATTGCAGCTACTCGGGAAACTGAGGCAGGAGAATCACATGAACCCAGGAGGTGGAGTGAGCCGGGACAGAGCAAGACTCTGTCTCAAAATAATAATAATATAATAATAATAGTAAATTTTATATAGTTTTGGGATTGATTCCGCTAAACTTGGGAACAAATCGCTGCCTCTAGAGTAGACCAGCACCATATAGTGACCTGATAGACACCGTTCAGATTTGTGTCTGTATTTGAGCTGGTCCATTTCAGAGCTTTGTTTTAACAATTTAAGATAATTTCAGATTTGGTTCTGTAATTTTTCATCTTTTCAAGGGAATGATTACTCTCATACATATGGATTATTGTGTGAACATTTTTAGGGTCTTCTACAATATTTGTTAACTCTACATCAGAATGATAAAAAATAACTATTGTGTTTGTTTTTGCACTGAAGCTCACTAGGTGAATTTACCTACCTTCAAACATCTTTCATGACAAATAGTTTTGTTTATTTAGACAATTTTTTTTAAACCTAGAATTACCAGTGTTCTCTGCTAGAGTTAAACACTTTAATAAATGATAAAACTTATCCCGTTCGTATCTAAAGGGCAAAATCAGATATCCAAGTATTTTATTTATTTATTTATTTATTTTTGTCACCCAGGCTGGAGTGCAATGGTGGAATCTTAGCTCACTGCAACCTCTGCCTCGCGGGTTCAAGCAATTCTCCTTCCTCAGCCCCCCAAGTAGCTGGGATTACAGGCACGTGCCACCATGCCTGGCTAATTTTTGTATTTTTAGTATAGGTTGGGTTTCACCATGTTGGCCAGGCTGGTCTTGAACTCCTGACCTCAGGTAATCTGCCTACCTCAGCCTCCTAAAGTGCTGGGATTATAGGCGTGAGCCACCGCGCCTGGCTATTTTATTTATTTTCTCTATAATACTGTAAATTAAATAGGATAGCCATGATGTAGCATATAAAGCCTTCATTAATGGCCGGGCATGGTGGCTCATGCCTGTAACTCCAGCACTTTGTGAGGACGAGGCAGGCAGTTTGCTTGAGCTCAGGAGTTCAAGACCAGCTTGGACAACATGGAGAAAACCCATTTCTACAAAAATAAAAAAATAGAAAAAGTAGCTGGGCTTGGTAGTGAGTACCTGTAGTCCCAGCTACTCAGGAGGCTGAGGTGGGAGGATTGTGCCCAGGAGATTGAGACTATACTGAGCAGTGGTTGTGCCATTGTACTCTAGCCTGGGTCATAGAGTGAGACCATGTCTCAGAAAAATTTTTAAAAATCCACACATAAAGGCCTCATTAAACTGGATAAATAGTATCTTAAATTTACATGATGTCAGCAATTTCAGGCATGCTCTACTAAAATGAGGATGCTCTGAATATTCCCAAGATACCAATAATGTATATAATAATCAAATATATTATCCAAATTGGATATAAAATGTTATTTTAGTTCTCCTTATTTTCCACTTAAAATTAATACATAGAAAAGTGAAATTACTTTTCATAGTTCTTCATGCAATAAGGACTCCAGTTACGTATTGATGCATAACATATTGCCCGAAATCTTAGTGACCCAAAATAGCAACAATTATTTTCTTTTTTCTCACAGTTTCTGTGGATCAAGAATTCAGGAAAGAATTAGTTGGACAGTTCTGACTTGGGGTCTGACATGTGATTTCAGGCAGTGGTGGCTAGGATTGAAGCAGGTAGGAACTAATAAGGCATCTCTCTTTATGTAGTCTCAGGGTGTCTGTATTAGTACATTTTCACACTGCTATAAAGAGTACCTGAGACTGAGTAATTTATAAAGAAAGAGGTTTAATTGACTTACAGTCCCACATGGCTTGGAGGCCTCAGGAACTTAGTCATGGCAGAAGGTGAAGGGAAAGTAAGGCATGCCTTACATGGTGTCCAGAGAGAGAAGACACAGGAGAAGCACCAGACACTTATCAAACAATCAGATCTCTTAAGAACTCACTCACCATCACAAGAACAGCATGAAGGAAGCCACCCCATGATCCAGTCACTTCCCACCAGGTCCCTCCCTTGACATGTGGGAATTACAATTTGAGATGAGATTTGGGTGGAGACACAGCCAAACCATGTCATTACACCCCTGGCTCCTCACATTTCAAAACCAATCATACATCCCCAACAGTCACCCATAGTCTTAATTCATTCCAGCGTTAACTCAGAAGTCCAAGTCCAAAGTCTCATCTGCGACGAGGCGAGTCCCTTCCACCTATGAGTCTGTAAAATAAAAAACCAGTTAGTTACTTCTAAAATACAGTGTGAGTATAGGCACTGAGTAAATGTTCACATTCCAAATGGGAGAAATTGACCAAAACCAAGGGGCCATGGGCCCTCTGCAAGTCCAAAACCCAGCCAGGCAGTCATTAAATCTTAAAACCCCCAAATCTCCTTTGACTCCATGTCTCACATCCAAGGCACACTGATCCAAGGGGTGGGCTCCCATGGCCTTGGGTGGCATCTCCTCTGTGGTTCTCAGATTACAGCCCCTGCAGCTGCTTTCACAGGCTGGTGTTGAGTGCCTGCAGCTTTTCCAGGTGCAGGGTGTAAGCTGTCAGTAGATCTACCATTCTGGAGTCTGGAGGACAGTGGCCCTCTTCTTACAGCTCCACAAGGGAGTGCCCCAGTGGGGACTCTGTGTGGGGGCTCCAACACCATATTTCCCTTCCCCACAACTCTAGCAGAAGTTCTCTGTGAGGTCTCCACCCCCACAGCAGACTTAATCTGGACATCCATGCATTTCCATACATCCTCTGAAATCTAGGAGGAGGTTCCCAAAGCTTAATTCTTATCTTCTGCACACCTCCAGGCCCAATACCATGTGGAAGCCACCAAGGCTTGGGGCTTGCATCCTCTGAAGCAATGGCCCGAGCTGAACCTTGGCTCCTTTTAGCCACACTGGAGCTGGAGCATCTGGGATGCAGGGCACTCTGTCCTGAGGCTGCACAGAGCAGCAGGGTGGGGAGAGAGGAGGCCCTGGGCCCCAGCCCACAAAAACATTTTTTTCTCCTAGGCCTCCAGGCCTGTGATTGGAGGGGCTGTTATAAAGATCTCTGACATGCCCTAGAGACATTTTCCCCATTTTCTTGGCTACTAACATTTGACTCCTTGTTACTTATGCAAATTTCTCAGCTTGCTTGAATTTCTCCCCAGATAATGGGTTTTTCTTTTCCACCACATGGTCAGTCTGCAAATTTTTCAAACTTTTATGCTGTGCTTTTCCTTTAAGCATAAGTTCCAATTTCAAACCATCTCTTTGTGAATGCATATGGCTGTATGCTGTTAGGAGCACCCAGGCCACATCTTGAATGCTTTGCTGCTTAGAAATCTCTTCTGCCAGATACCCTAAATCATCTCTCTCAAGTTCAAAGTTCCACAGATCTCTAGGGCAGGTGCAAAATGCCCAGTATCTTTGGCAAAATGCCCAGTATCTTTGGTAAAGCATAGCATGGATGACCTTTACTCCAGTTCCCAGTAAGTTCCTCATCTCCATCTGAGACCACCTCAGCCTGGACTTCATTGTCCATACCACTATCAGTATTTTTGGTCAAAACCATTCAATAAGTTTCTAGGATGTTCCAAACTTTCCCACAACTTTCTGTCTTCTTCTAAGCCCTCCAAACTGTTCCAACCTCTGTCCATGACCCAGTTTCAAAGTCGCTTCTGCATTTTCAGGTTGTCTTTGTAGTAGTACCCCACTATCCTGGTACCAATTCTCTGTATTAATCCATTCTCACACTGCTATAAAGAATGCCTGAGACTGGGTAACATATAAAGAAAGAGGTATAATTGACTCACAATTCCACATGGCTGGGAGGCCTTAGGAACTTAAAATCATGGCAAAAGGTGAAGGGGAAGCAAGGCACATCTTACATGGTGGCAGGAGAGACAGCGAGCTCAGGGGAAGCATCAGACACTTAAAAAACAACCAGATCTTGTGAGAACTCACTCACTATCATGGGAACAACATGGGGAAACCGACCGCATGATCAGGTCACCTCCTCCCAGGCCCCTCTCATCACATGGGGATTCAAATTCAGATTACAACTTGAGACAAGATTTGGTTAGGCCACAGCCAAACTGTATCAGTGTCTTAGCCAGATTGGGCTGCCATAACAAAATACCATAGACTGAATCCTTTAAATGCAAAAGTTAACTTTTTCACAGTTGCAGAGGCTGCAAGTCTGACATCAGTGTGCCAGCATGGTTGGGTTCTGGTGAGAGCCCTCTTCCTAGCTTGCAGGTGGCCCCTTCCCTTCCCTACTGGCCTTTCTCAGTGAGTGCACATGGTACAGGATGGGAGGTGGGGGACTGGAAGGCGAGGGGAGAGAGAAACAGGGAGAACTCCCCTTCCCTTCTTAAAAGGCCACAATCCTGTCAGATTAAGAACCCACACTTCTGACTTCATTTAATCTTAATTACCTACCAAAAGCCTATTTACAAATACAGCCACACTGTGGCTAGGGCTTCTATAAAAGAACTTGAAAAGACACAGTTTAGTCCATAGCACAGGGTGTCTCCATGTGGTCCCTTTATGTGGGTTAATTTGGGCTTTCTTATAGTGTGGTGGTACCGGGATGGTAGGACTTCTTTCATGAGGCTCAGTGCTCCAATATGAGTGTTCCAGCAAGCCACATAGAAGCTACTTTGCATTTATGACCTGACATGGAAGTCACATGACATCACTCTGCCATACCATATTGATTGACAAGTCACTGAATTCTTCCCAGATTCAAGGGACACCACATCTTAGTCTGGGGAGTATCAATTAATTGGCAGTCATGTTTCAAAACCTTCAAAATAGGAGAGGAGGTGGGATGGTTAATGGAAACCAAAGAAAAGAAATAGAATGAATAAGACCTGCTGCTTGATAACACAACAGGGTGGCTATAGTCAATAATGACTTAACTGTGCATTTTAAAATAGCAAGGTATAACTGGATTGTTCATAACCCAAAAGATAAATGCTTGAGGGGATGGATACCCCATTCTCTGTGATGTGATTATTACATATTGCTTGCGTGTCTCAAAACATTTCATATGCCCCGTAAATGTATACACCTACTGTATACCCACAAAATTTTTTTAAAACCTTCGAAACAAATAATTTCTTGACTTAATGGATAGAAGAAATTATAGTAGAGGATAAGACTAACCAGTGTGTTGTGGTCTTTTCTCCCTCCCAGTGTATGACTAGTAAGACTGCCTTACATTTGTATAGCAATATGACTCATCCAATCTTACAAGGTAGGCTTTTTTGTAATAGAAGTGGAGAAACTGAAGCTCAGAAACAATAACTTTCCAAGAACCACAGCACTGGTGGGTAAGTGCTTGCCAAAAACCATGTAGACTGTTTGTTAGACCCTTTGAGGGAGAGAGGTGCCATGTTTGATTCTATTTTGCACCTCTGGCAAGAGTGCCTGGTAAAAAGTAAGCATACAGTGAATGTTCATCAAACTAATGTGAGAAACCAGTTAGTGGCAGATCCAGAAAATAGGCCTTCAGTAATTTCTGGGACATGAGATACCCATTTGGAAAAATAAAATTGATGTTTTCCTCACAACCAACTGAAAAACAATTCCTAATGGATTAAAGTCATAAAAGGCTAGAGCTTAAAGCTTCTAGATGCCTGTACAGGAAAATATCTTTATGACATCTGGGCAGGAATATATTTCTTAAGATGCAAAAAGTGCTAACTACAAAATATAAGGCTAATGAACTTGACTGTGTTAAAATAACTTCTATTCATAAGGAAAGTGAAAAGAATTCAAATACTGAGAAAATAAATTTGTAAAACATTAAACTAGCAATGCATTCTACAATATATAAAGAGCTACTACAATCAATAGCAAAGAAACATCCCAGTTGAAAAATGGGCAAATTATGTGAAGAGATATTTCAAAAGAAATGCACATAGCAATTAAACATACGAAAAAATGTTCAACTTTATTAACGATCAGAAATGCAAATGAAGACCATAATAAGTTACCATTCTTCACTCACAGGATTGCCAAACATTAAGAAAACCAACAATGCCAAGTTATCTTTGTGGATATGGATCAACAAGAATGTTTGTGCATTGCTTCTAAGAGTGTAACTGATTAATAACCAAGTTGGAAAAACTTAGTATTACAAAGTTGGAACTTACATTCCCTACAACCTAGCACATCCACCCCACTCCCACCTCAGTAGTTATCTAGAGATACCTTTGCATTTGTGCAAGGTAATATTGGACAAATATTCATAACAACCCAGATTGCCATCAGCAAGCAAATGGATCTATAAATTATGGTACATTTATGCAATGAAATACTTTATAGCATTAAAATAAATAACTATAACAACATGGAACAATATAGTTGAATCTTAATAGAAATGAAGGAAAGAAATTACGGAATACTGCATACAATGTGATACTTTATAAAGCCCAAAATGATGCAAAACTGTACAATAAATAAGTGGTAAAACTGCCAAAAATGTTTATCACAAAATTCAAGAGAATAGGTATTTTTTGCATAGGTTACCTGTTGCATAAGTAAATGCAATGGTATTGTTAATGTCCTATTTTATCAGTTGAAGGGTGGATTTAATTTGTCCTGACTACATGTATATAATTATATCCATTTGGAGATAATCAAGTCTCACATACAATTTAACATATATAAAATGTATCCTTAATTCCACCAAGTGGAAAAAAAAAAGAAAAAGCACTGAAAACAAGGACTTCCTCATCCTTTAAAGCTAAAAACAAACGGCCAGGTGTCAAAAGCCAGCAATTATGGCTGCAGGTATTAGTATTTCCCAATTCTGACAAGGGCTTCTCAACTGTTGGCTTTTAAAAAGCCAACAGACATCAAAGAAGATTTCATACCTGCTCTTTCCAGCCATTTTGGTGAGAAAAAAGTACAGTGTCTTCATGTCAAAACAATTAGGCATATTCAATTCCAGTGGCCTGCTAAGGAATTCTGCAAAAGAGGAATTCTTTCATGAAATAGAGGCTGAATTATGCAAGCCAAATTTGAGAAGTACAGTGATCTATTGTAATATTGTTTATTTTTTTAGGGCAGCAGGCTTTGGTCTTGCCAATTCATCTTAGCCAATTAGTGATTTAAATAAGAAAGTTTTAATGTTACAGTGCAGGTGAACAGGTCATGAGATTAAGTATAGATGATTTTGAACATTATGTAATCTCTCCCACTTGACCAGCCATGGAGACCCAACTTCAAATTAAAATATAAGAACCAGAACAGGCCAGGTATGGTGGCTCATGCCTGAAATCCCAGCACTTTGGGAGGCCAGGGTGAGTGGGTGGCCTGAGCCCAGGAGTTCCAGACCAGCCCAGGCAACATGGCGAAACCCTGTCTCTACCAAAAATATAAAATTAGCCAGTCTTATAACCTGATCTCAAAATAAATAAATAAATAGATAAAAATTTTAAAATTAAAGTTAAAAAAAAAAAAAAGAATCAGTACCTTAAAACAATGACCAAGAAACAAAAAAAAGAATATCACAGATTCATTTATAATTTAATTCCCTTTATTTACCATGTCTTCTTGATTTTTGAAATATGTAAGTCTAGTCATTGGTCATAATCAATGCTACTAAACTTGTAATTTTGTTGGGGTCTTAAAAGCCTAGGGAACCAGATATAAAGCATCAACTACCTTGGTTTAGTTTCCCCATTAGCCAGGCACCCTTCTTTTCTGCTCCTCTTTTTTCCAAGTACTTACCTATTTTTTAACCTGCTGTGTGATATTGATGTTACCTAGTAATATGTCTTTCTTTTCCTTCTTGTGACTTAAAACTCTTCAAGAATATTCCTTTTTGTTTCCTTAGAGCCAGCCATAAATAGGAGCTCAATAAATGTATGTTGAACTGAACTGGCCCCAATGAAAATGTATCTTCATGCAGTGCTGTGCCTCACTTCAGCAACCTCATGCTGTGGCTCAGACAAAAGCAGTGAATCTTGTGATGGCATATTGAATTAGTAGTCAGCAAGCAGTCCTGGCTATATCCCCCTAGCCCAGGAGTACAGACAACTGCCTAAAAATGTCCTCTTCACAGTAGTAGGATAGCAACCTTACAGTAAATTTCATGAATTGGGGCAGGGGCAAGAGGGAACAGAAGAACTAAAGTACAAATATAATACAATTAGTTATTTCTCTATTTTAGTTTTTTTTTTTTTTTTTTTTGGTTTTGGGAGAGTTTTTGTTTTTTTGTTTGGGTTTTTTTTTTTCTTTTTTTTTTTTTTTAAGAAACAGGATCTGGCTCTGTCACCCAGTTGGACCGTAGTGACATAATCTCAGCTCACTTCAAGCTCTGCCTCCCAGGTTCAAGTGAGTCTCCCACCTCAGCCTCCCAAGTAGCTGGGACTACAGGCACATGCCACCACACCCAACTATACTCTCTTATCCTATTATAATTCCTTAGCAAATTCAGAGTTTCCTAATTCACTTTTTTTTCTTGAGGTGGGGTCCCACTCTGTCACCTAGGCCAGAATGCAGTGGCACAGTCATGGCTCACTGTAGCCTGAACCACCTGGGTTCAAGCAGTCCTCCTGCCTTGGCCTCCCATACTGCTGGGATTACAGGCATAAGCCACCAGGCCCAGCCCTGAATTTTTTTTTTTTTTTTTTTGAAATGGGTTCTCACTCTGTTGCCCAGGCTGGAGTGCAGTGGCTCAATCTTGGCTCACTGCAACCTTTGCCTCCTGGGCCTAAGCAATCCTTCCACCTCAGCCTCCCAAGTAGCTAGGATAACAAGTACGCACCACCACGCCCAGCTAATTTTTTTTTTTTATTTGAGAGATGGGGTTTTGCCATGTTTCCCAGGCTGTACTTCTGAGCTCAAGTGATCCACTCACCTCAGCTTCCCACAGTGTTGGGATTACAGGTGTGAGGCACTGTGCCCAGCCCTGAATTCATTTTTTAAATGGTATTCTGAGGAATATACTGTCTTAATCTTCATAGTTCTTTTAACAACATTGTAATTTCTCCTTTGTGTAATACAGGCAATCCCACTGAAATAATTTTTTGTTTACATATTTTAGAAACAGAAAATATGAAGTTCTTGTAAAAAAAAAAAAAAAGACAAATCCATGAGACAGAAGGTGGGGAGGGTTTAGGGGAAATTAAGAAACTCAGTATTTGGCCAGGTACAATGGCTCATGCCTGTAATCCCAGCACTTTGAGAAGCCAAGGCAGGTGGATTGCTTGAGCTCAGGAGTTTGAGACCAGCCTGGGCAACGTGATGAAAACCCTTCTCTACAAAATAAACAAAAATTACCCAGGTGTGGTGGCGTATGCCTGTAATCCCAGCTACTTAGGAGGCTGAGGTGGGAGGGTCTTTTGAGCCTAGTAGTTCAAGGCTTCTGTGAGCCATGATTACACCACTGTATACCAGCCTAGGTGACAGAGTGAGACCCTGTCTCAAAAATAATAATAGTAATCAACTCAATTTTTGTGATGAAATTTTAAAGAATGATTAAAGATGGTAATATAGTTGTATGATACATTGGGAAAATCATCAAATTGGAATTTGAAGAATTTTTTTTTGCTGTTTTTAACTGTTAGATAGCTATGTAATTTGGGAAAATCATTTAACCTCAGTTTTCTTGACTGTAATATGAGTATTTAATTATACTTGTGAGAGAGATGCTGAGAGAGAAAGAGAATACACATTCATATTAAAACTCTTTGTAACAGGAGGAAATTAGGGGAAAACTAAATCTTGTCACCACAGAGATTAAAATAAGGTTCCACATTGTCCAATTATATAAATTTAAAGATCACTTCGGAGAACTTTAGCCCTCCACTCTTTAAGCAGAAAAACTTCACCTAAAGAGGCCTATGGTCTGGTTCAGATTCAAGGGGAGAAATTTTCGTTAGGAAGGAAGGTGCAGTTACAGCAAGACAGTCTAGAAGTGTTGGCTGATTCCCTCTTAGAAAATCCTTGGGCAGTAATTCTGACCTTGCCTGGGGATTGTAAGAGAATATTACTATGATCAACTCTGGGATAGGAATGTGCTTAAGAAGCACATTTTAAAAGTGCCTTACTCCTACCAGAGAACTCTGGGGATTTCCTGAAACCTTAGTGTCTGCCTAGCAAGGAGTGTCTGGTTGTAATTAGTCAGATTTCTGTTGTGTCATTTTTGTGGTAAGTTAAAAATTTCATTACAGTTAATTAGTCAAACATATATAAATTATATATATGTGTGGTTTTTTTTGTTTGTTTGTTTTTGTTTTTTGAGACAGTTTTACTCTGTCACCTGAGCCAGAATATAGTGGCATGTTCTCAGCTCACTACAACCTCCATCTCCTGGGTTCAAGTGATTCTCCTGCCTCAGCCTCCCAAGTAGCTGGAATTACACACACGCGCCACCACACCTGGCTAATTTTTGCATTTTTAGTAGAGACGGGGTTTCACTATGTTTGCCATGCTGATCTTGACCTCCTCACTTCAAGTGATCTACCCGATTCAGCCTCCCAAAATCCTGGGATTACAGGCATGAGCTACCACTCCCAGCCTAATAAGTCATATTTTAATTAGACCTAATTCAGGGCTGATTTTTCTAAGAATATCGTTCTACCTGTTTGTACCTTTATCATTTATTTTGGGAGTAAGTGGTTTTAACTTTAACATAGACTATGAGTTTTAAGTTCATATCCTGAATATAATTTAGGCTTTCTGAAATAGCAACCCTGCTGTGTGCTGATATGGTGGGTTGCAGCCTACCTAATACGAGAGCCCGTCCTGATCAAGTATAACCATAGGTTAGGAATTCTGCTTTCATCAGCTGTTGAGGCTTTGTGATGAGTTTGTGTCCTTAGCTCAGGGCCAAATGTGGCCCAGGAGCCCAAGTGCACACACAGCTGTCCCCCCGTAGCATTAGCTTCTCACTGGCTCCTTTCCTTGCTGGGATGGCCCTCTGCTCTGGATCTTACCCTGCTTGCCTGGGTCCTTAACAACTTACCCAGCTCTTGCCAGACCCTTCTCACCAGGGATTCCTCCCAACTCCCCTGCACATAACTACAGCCTGGATTCTCCCCAGCTCTACAGCTTGCAGTATTGCACTGTCTAGAGACTCCCATTGCTATACCTCACATTACAGGACAGACTTCCTGGCACTACTAAAGCCAGCCTAGATCAACCCAAGTTAATCACATCTGCACGAACACTGTGATTTGAGCTGCTGGCCATCCCTGAGGGAATCAGCCCATAGCCCAGTTATCGCCTTGGCCATTGTGGGTTTCTTCCCTTTGCAGGGACCTGCTGCTAGCATTCCATTGTGCACTAATACTAGCTAGGGAGGGTTCCAACTCCAGTCATGCCAGCCTACACAAATTCTCCAGGGACCCAAAGGGAGGTTTCTGTGGAAAAAGGAGTCTAACTATTTTCTGCCTCTGCTGAGGATAAACTCAGAGGAAACTGTGAGTAATGTATGTACAACAAATGCTTTAGTGCTGTGACATAAAATTATTTGTTGGCCAGATACAGTCGCTCACAGCTGTAATCCCAGCACTTTGGGAGGCCGAGGCGGGTGGATCACTTGAGGCCAGGAGTTTGAAACCAGCCATGGCCAACATGGCAAAACCCCATCTCTACTAAAAATACAAAAATTAGCTGGACACGGTGGCACGTGCCTGTAATTCTAGCTACTTGGGAGGCTGAGGCATGAGAATCACTTGAACCTGGGAGGCAGAGGTTGCAATGAGCTGATATCATGCCACTGCCCTCGTTCCTGGGTGACAGAGCAAGACTGTCTCCAAAAAAATAAAATAATTTGTTAGTAGGCAAAGTGAGATACAGTTGGCTGTATTAAGTGGTATTAAGTGGAAATACAGCTCTGTTTACCTCTGCATCAAAAGACACACAATTATAAAATTATTGCAGCATAGATCTAGCACCAACAATTTAAAATGCAGTCTCTCAGCTGAACAATCCTTTTACAGATATAACTAGTTGGGAAATTAGAGATGCTCAGGGTTGGACAGGCTGGGTCTGTCATGGAGAGAATGTTTAACCAATACAAAGCCCATAAAGCCTTAGAAACAAAAGTCCCGCATTGGCTTTCAACCAAACTCAATCCATTACCCCTGCTGAATCTGTCCAGAGTCCATTTGTTCCTGGGGATCACTAACTATCCAGCCATCCAGATGTGCCACGTGTATTCTGCCACCTGCTTTAGAGAAACATCTGGTGTCTTTATTACCTTGCTGTGGCTGGGTGCATTTTCCATTCCCCTCCAGGGCTCTCTGTTCTTTTGGGTGAGTGTTGTTTGTACTGCTGCACACAGATTTCAGATTTACTGTCCAGCTTTCCTCCTCTTTGTGCAGTGCTGACTCATTTTCCCCAGATACTTGTTCCTATGCGGCTTGCTGTAGTCCCTTGCTCTCTCTTGGCAAATGACAGTAAGGTATTTTTGAAGTGTTGGAAGGCATTTGCTGGGGTTTTATCCAGCTTTCCCTGTTTGGTATATTGGCAAAATAGTCCCACTCTGCGTTTGTGTAGAATTTACCCATTATTTCTATTCCCACCTTTCAAGTTGGAACCAGGTTAGCAAATGACAGAAAATTAAATCCAGATGATTTGTGATAAGAAATATATTTTGTGAAAAAGACCACTCAGTCATAAAGAATGCTCAGAATTAGATTATGCAAATGCTTCTATTATCACACTTTCAAGTGGTACAGGCACTCCTGATTCTGATGCAAGGCAAGGAAATTCTAGTTAGCTTTTTATTTATTTAATGTTTCTGTTTTCAATGAGCAGAAGCTCACTAAAGCGTAAAAGAAATTAGGTCTTCAATAGGGCTTGCCTCATAATCACCTATGTGTTTCATAACCCAACAGAGATGATGAATAAATTTGCTGTAGCCTCATAGTTTATAATTTACCTATGCACTGTTTCAACAGAAATGGTTTTTTTGCTCTTTAATTTCAGGAAACCTGCGATCTGGGGAAAATAAAGCCTGAGGCCAGACGATACTTGGAAAAGTCGATTAAAATGGGGAAAAGAAATGGGCTCCATCTTCCTGAACAAGTACAGAATGTGAGTTTATGCTTCCTTTTCTTATCGGAAAAAAATGAATAAAACAGAATACTGGTTGAACATCCCTAGTCCAGAAATCCAAAATGCTCCAAGATCTGAAACTTTGGGGTGCCAACGTGATGCTCAGAGGAAGTGCTCATTGGAGCATTTCAGGTTTTTGAAGTAGGTGTGCTCTACTGGTAATAATGGGAATATTCCAAACTCCAGAAAACTCCAAAATCTGAGACGTTTCAAGCCCCAAGCATTTCAGACAAGGGCTGCTCAACTTGTGCAACAAAAAACAGAAAATAGGGAAACAGATGGGTTATAATAAAATAACCTGTAATATAAATCCATCTACAATGTATTTTGTATTTAGTGGTTTTAAATTCTGTAACTCCTGTTAACCTCATGGTGACTGACAAACAACTGATCACTTAAAATTGTTCTTTAACCTTGTACAAGTTTTATTTGTTTCATATGTGTTGAGCTTATTTTCCCTACCCTGTTACATTCTTTAAGAGCTGGTTTCAGATCTTGATAGTTGATTTGTATTTTTATTCCCTTGGTCATACAGAGATGTGGCACTGATAATAAAATCCTTACTGATGGAGAGTTTTAAAACCAGCACTTTGAAATGGAGTATCCTATGTTTAACACATGCCCCTTAAAAGAAGAGAGATTAGCTGCTGAAAGGTGCCTCTCAAACTTTTATTTTTTTTGAGACAGGTTCTTGCTCTGTCACCAGGCGCCAGGCTGGAGTGCAGTAGCATAATCTTGGCTCACTGCTATCTCTGCCTCCTGGGTTCAAGCAATTCTCCTGCCTCAGCCTCCCGAGTAGCTGGGATTATAGGCACGCGCCACCACACCCAGCTAATTTTTGTATTTTTCAGTAGAGACAGGGTTTCACCACGTTGACCAGGATGGTCTCAATCCCTTGACCTCACAATCCGCCTGCCTCAGCCTCCCAAAGTGCTGGGATTACAGGCGTGAACCACCGCGTTTTGTCTAATGCCAGTCAGGTCTTCCAGGTTCAAAAATAAACTCGGTTCCAGAATTAACCTTTTGCTTCTTTGACAGGAAATATAGTCCATGATTTATTTCCAGGTCATTCTTCTAGCCAGCAGAACTGGAAATAAGTTTGGAAGAAATCCAAATCAAGTGTTGTCAGCATGTTAGCTATAACCACAGGCACCACTGAGACATGGGTACCTTTCTCCCACCTAAAGCCCTTTGAACACCTTATGACCTCTTCCTTCACCTAGTTAGAGGAGAAATGTGATTGATATCGCTTACCTGACCCTGTGTCTTCCTGGTCAATTCTTAATTCTGTTTGGAGCATGAACACTGTATTAGTTAAGATATGTTTGGTTGCAGCTAACAAAACCCTGTTTAAACAAAAGATTTATTTGCTTGTACAACTGGAAGGCCTGGGGTGGGTAAGCTGCATGGGTTGGTTTGATCCTGATGCACAGTGGAGTCACTGGCCACCTGATTTTTCTGTTTCTCTATTCTGTCTTCCTCCGTGTTTGTTTTAACTAAAGGCTGACTTCCTTTCGTTACCAAAATGGCTATAAATCTAAAAACTCCACCATCCATAAGGACATAGAGAAGCCACCAGTAAACCTTTCCTCATGTGTTAATGGCCCAGAGTGGATTCTATTTTTAATCTTGAATTTCCTTTTAGTCAATGGAATACCAGGTCTGGGTTATCTGAACAGTCTCAAGGTCAATGGGGATGGAATGACTGCCCAGCTGGTGTAGAAGTCACACCCCTAGAGTTGCAGATAGGATCAGGTCCTATCTGAACAAACTGGGGCAGAGGTAGAAGGGGGTTGAAGAGAGAATCAGAAAACAGCACTGAACAGTGTATTGTCAGTAGTCTCAAATTTAGTGTGCATCAGAATTACATAGAGGGCTCATTAAAACTCTGATTACAGGACTTGACTTTTAAGAGTTTGTACTTTAGTAGATTTAGTGTGGGGGTCTCAAGAATTTGCATTTCTGGCCGCGTGCAGTGGCTCATGCCTGTAATCCCAGCACTTTGGGAGGCCGAGGCAGGTGGATCACGAGGTCAGGAGATGGAGACCATTCTGGCCACCATGGTGAAACCCTGTCTCTACTAAAAATGCAAAAGCCGGGGGTGGTGGTGTGTGCTTGTACTCCCAGCTACTCGGGAGGCTGAGGCAGGAGAATCGCTTGAACCCAGGAGGCAGAGATTGCAGTGAGCCAAGATCGCGCCATTGCACTCCACCCTGGCAACAGAGCAAGACTCTGTCTCAAAAAAAAAAAAAGAAAAGAAAGAAATATGCTAATTGGTAATGCGCTGCTAGATTTATTCATTCACTCAGCAGCTATTTATTGTGTACATACTATGTGCAATATATTGCATTTACTATACCTCCTAAATTTATTCTTCAAATTCACAACGAATTCCTAAGACATCACCAGGCTTGCATTTCTTTAAGTGCTACACACACGGACATGACATAGTGGACTGTAGAAACCTATTTTATCAAGCACATCCCTACAAAAGTATTTCCTGAAGTGTGGGCACAGAAGTCAATCTTCATGTAAAAGTGAAGCATACTCGATTAATGGCGCTAAAAATTCGTTTGTTTTTTTTCAGGCAATTCCCCTGCCTCAGCCTTCCAAGTAGCTAGGTTACAGGTACGCACCACCACACCCAGCTAATTTTTGTATTTTTAGTAGAGACGGGGTTTCACCATGTTGGCCAGGCTGGTTTCAAACTCCTGACCTCAAATGATCTACCCTCTTCGGCCTCCCAAAATGCTAGGATTACAGGCATGAGTCACACTGCTTGGGAAAAATGAGTTTCTTTTTATTGCTAATGTCCTGCATTTTTATCTTTCCTTTCAGGAAATCAAATCAATGAAGAAAAGAATGAGTGAGCTATGTATTGATTTTAACAAAAACCTCAATGAGGATGATACCTTCCTTGTATTTTCCAAGGCTGAACTTGGTGAGTTTTGTTATTTTTCTAGATTAAATCATATAATTTAGGCAAATGATGTTACCTCACAGTTTGCTTTACTTTCCAGATACAAAATTTCTAAATCATAGTTCAAATAATTATTTAAAAAATGATCCAGTACCTAAGCCCACCACCCCTTCTACAGAAGAGACAAATCAACCAAAATTAGATTTTAGGCTAATGAGAGTATATACTATTTCTAGAGACAGTCCAGAGGGGACTTAGTAATCTTTTTTTTCATAATTTTTTTTAGTAGTTTATACTTACGTTTAACAGCCTTCAGTGCCTTAAAATTTCTTTTTCCTTACAATGTTTCCTGCATTGTATCTTAAAGTAGTCTCTTCTTATTTAGTCTTGACTTAATTTGCCTGTTCTCCACTAAAACATCATTTGCACAAGTTTACTGAAACCTGTTCATATTTTGAATTGCCATCTCCCAAGGCACCTGGCCTCTAACAGCCACCCCCATTCCAGCAACATCAAAATGATCTTAAAAGGATTGTCATTATTTTACTTGAATTTCAATTACTCCACAAAATTCCTAGAGTTAATAAAAGGCACCATGCCAATGCTAAATACACCAGTAATGAGTAGAAAATTTGATATATGAGAAAATGATTTTTTGCAGGTGCTCTTCCTGATGATTTCATTGATAGTTTAGAAAAGACAGATGATGACAAGTATAAAATTACCTTAAAATATCCACACTATTTTCCTGTCATGAAGAAATGTTGTATTCCTGAAACCAGAAGAAGGATGGAAATGGCTTTTAATACAAGGTGCAAAGAGGTATTATAAATGTTTGTCTTTCGTTTTTAATGGAGTATTTTAAGGAAAGGGTTTACTTTGTTTACCAGTGTCAAAGTCAGCTCAGAGACTGCTATTCCTATTTGTGTGTGCACTATATCTCTAATTCCTCAGACTTATAAGACTTTTAGCTTTTTCGTTGCTCACTGGCAACCTGCTTGATGTGGTCACAGGATAAGCTGTTCTAATAAAAGTACAATGGGTTAAATAAACTAGAAGTTGCTCCTCTCCTAAATCAACAATCCAGGACTGATAAGGCATCAGTCCCTCAATAAGTGACTTCCAAGTTCATTCCTTTCCTAGCCTGTTGGGAAGTGGAGGAAAAGAGAGCACGGAGCGAGCATCTCGTAGGAGAAGACTTGAAAATGACATACATCAACTCCATTCACATCCCACTGACCCTGATTTCATCATATCTAGCTGTAAGGAAGGCTGGGAAATGTAGTCATTAGTGGAAAGCCATTTGCTCCAAGTTGGGGGTTTTATTATTAAAAAGAAAAGTGACTAGAAATAGTGGTTGCTTAGAGATGGATTGAAAGTAGTGCAAGAGAAGAATCACAATGGAGGGTAGTAATCATGATGAAATTTCTAGGGGGATAATTGAAATGTTCATTGCCTTGACTACATTGATGATTTCACAACACACACACACATCAAAACTAAACAAATGCTTTAAATATGAAAAAGAAAAAAGGAAGAAGTAGACATGGATTCTCAGTCGTCTAGCCAGTTCTACCATGATCTGTCTCTCTAGCTATCCAAGTAACCGTGAGAAGCCTTTTTTCAATACATGAGACTCATTCACATTTGTTAATTCCTAGTTACTGCCTTAAGCTCAAAGACCAAGATCTCTGGGTGGTTGTAGCTTCTCATAATCTAGCAAACTATGAAAGGAAAGACAAGTTATCAGCTCCTCACCCCAACACCCTCCCCTCATATCCCCAGTGATGGAATAGGAAAAGAATAACCACCCTAAAACCTCCCATTTGGAAAAGGAAAGACTGGGAAACATAGAAAGCCCATAGCAATTTTCTAAAACTTTCAAATTCCTCAGAAATTGTGAAGATTCCGTACTATGGTGAAGTTTCTTGGTTAGCTTGTTGGACTAAACTTGGGTCTGCTTTCTCACAAGAATTCCTTTATTAGTTGTACTCCATGGCCCCCAGTTTTGCCCACAGGGAATTGTTTTTGTCTTTTATCCTCGATGACCATATCTTGGGGGACTGCTGGTCCTGTTAATGCCAGGTAGAATCCCAGGAGTTGCTTAGGGATCAAATAATCACAGACTTCTGTAGGCCAGACTTATGATATCTTTGGTAATGCAGCTTCCTCAAAAATGTAGGTTTCTTGTCTGTTTGTCTCTAATCAGATGCATGTCAAAATAAGTATACCCAAATATCACTTTTGGTCATAGTTCTTAAACTTGCCAAATCTTATATACTGGCTTCTGAATTGTATCCATCTCACTCTTCCTCCATTTAATGAAGTCTGCTTTCAGGCCCTCTGAACATAGTGAGCTTCTGGAGGAAGGCGGCATTCTCAAACTCATGTCTGCAGTTCAGTATCTCTGAGTGACAGGCTTTTCTCCTGACACTAGGAATACAGAGCAATTGGCTTTTCCAACCAGCTGAAGATTGTGGACTATAGGCAGAACCTCCCTGAGAAGAATTCTTTTCCTTCCTTCTTTAGAAACTGGCCAATTCTCACCCAAGCTCATCTCTCCCATGTAATTTTTCTAAAAGCAACAAATGCCAGAAACACCTGCCAACATTATTAGTTTTCCCAAACAATTTCTCTAGAGCTAAGACTCAGTAGGTACATGGCCTGCCTCCTGAGTTGTGGCAAACAACAGTTTTCACAAATGCCCATGGTATAATGAGAATCACCAGCTTTCCAGCCTGCAGTGTCTGGATCCTTACCTTCCATTCCTGTACAATTTTCATTTTTATTGTTAGTAGTACCCTATTTCTGGTATTAATATCTACGTGTGTCAGGGTCCAGGCTAAGAGACTTTACAGAAGTCAAAAGCACAGTAGCTCAAATAAGATAAAACATATTTCTTTCTAAAAAGTAGATTAGAGGTTACCAGGGAATGGGAAGAGGGAAGACTGGGGAGTTAATGGGTACAGAGTTTCTGTTTTGGGTGATGGAAAAGTTTTAGAAACAGATCGTGATAGTGGTTGCACAACAGAATGAGCATTATTACCATTGAATTTTACATGGCTAAAATGGCAGATTTTACCAAAATTTAAGAAAAAAAATTGTAACTGTAAGTCAAATGGTGAGTGGTCCAGAGGTGGAAGACAGCTCTACCATCCTCAGTGTGTGGCTTTCAGAGTTATTGTTATCATCTTCAGTTCACAGCCAGCAAGGCAAAGGTCTGTCAGACATGACCCAGAAATTTCACTCATCACTTCATTCACATCCCATTGTCCCATTGAGTGTCACATGGCCACAGCTAGCTTTGAGGAAGGCTGGGAAACATAATAGGTAACCAAGTGTCCAGCAAAAATTTAGAGTTCAGCCATGCTCAGTGGCTCACACGTGTCATCCCAACACTTCGGGAGGCCAAGGTGAGAAGATTTTTTGAAGCCAGGAGTTCAAGACCAGCCTGAGCAACATGGCAAGACCTCATTTCTACAAAAATGTTTTTTAAAAATCAGAGTTTTATTACTAAAATAAAAAGTGAGAGAACAGATATCGGGAGAAAATTGGCAGTCTAGAGAGAAGATCTGGAGAAACTGAAAAAAATGAAAGAAAAATCCAACTAAACTATTTAATTTATAACTTGGAGAATTACATTGTGTGTATTTCTCTTTTCTATGTTTTCATTTTAGTTTTAAAATGATAATAATTATAACAGATAATTATATAGTGTTTGGTTATGTGCCAGGCATTTTTCTAAGCACTTTACATATATTCTCATTTGAATCTTCATGATTACTCTTCAGTGTAGGTACTTTTATTTTCCACATCTTGCAAGTGAGAAAACTGAGGCTCAGAAAGCTACAAAATTTGCCCAAGATCAGGTAACTAGTAAATGGTGGAACGAAATTTTGGACACAGGCAGTGTGACCTCAGTGTGTGTTTTTCCTTAGAAAGCAAATAATTTGCTGATTTGATTATTAGGATTAGTTTTCTCTTTTACTTTAACATTATTTACTTCCTCTAGAAGAATTACTTTTTATTTCATTGTTAAGAAAATAATAAAATATCAATTTTATTTTTGTAATACAAATAAAATGTAAAAGATATTTGTAATGTTAACTTGGGAAAAATCCCTGAAACTTTTTTTTTTTTTTTTGAGAGGGAGTCTTGCACGGTCATCGAGGCTAGAGTGCAGTGGAGTGATCTCGACTCACTACAACCTCCGCCTCCTGGGTTCAGGCAGTTTTCCTGCCTCAGCCTCCCAAGTAGCTGGGATTACAGGCACCTGCCACCACAACCCCCTAATTTTTGTATTTTTAATAGAGATGGGGTTTCACCATTTTGGTGAGACTGGTCTCAAAGTCCTGACCTCGGGATCCACCTGCCTTGGCCTCCCGAAGTGCTGGGATTACAGGTGTGAGCTACCACAACCGGCCCCCTGAAATATTTTTTAAAGCAGAATTTTATAGTGTCTCACTACGTTTGTGCTGCTATAACAAAATACCACAGATGAAGTAATTTATAAACAACAGAAAATTTTCACAGTTCTGAAGGCTGAGAAACTCAAGATCAAGGCACCAGGATTCAGTGTCTAGAAAGGGCCTTTTTCCGGTGTCTTCACATGGCGGAAAAGGGAAGGGCAGAAAAGGCCCAAGCTCCTTAGCTCCAGCCCTTTCATAAGGCACTAATTCATTAGTCACTTCCCTGCCTTTTAACACCACCACAAAAGGGATTACATTTCAACACATTCATTTTGGGGGACATTCAGACCAGAGCATGTGGCATTAAGTATGTTCACATTGAGAATATGTTTATATTGTTCTGCAGCCATCACCTCCATCTACCTGCAGAGCTTTTTCATCTTCCTTAACTGAAACTGTACCCATTAAGCATTAACTCCCTGTTATCTCTTTTCCCCAGGCCCTGGCATTACTATTCTACCCTGCGTCTCTGAATTTCACTACTCTAGGAACTTCATATGAGTCGAATCATAAAATATTTGTCTTTTTGTATCTGGCTTATTTCACTTAGCATACCTTAAAGGGTCATCCATGTTGTAGCATGTGTCAGAATTTCTTTCCTTACAAAGGCAGAATTCTATTCCATTGTAGATCTCTGCCACATTTTGTTGACCTATACATCTGTCCATGGGCACTTGGGTTGCTTCTGTCTTTTGGCTGTTGTAAATAATGCTGCTGTGAACATGGCGGTGTAGATCTCTCTTTGAGTCTCTGCTTTCAATTATCTTTGTTATATACTGAGATGTGGAATTGCTGGATCATATGGTTTAACTTTTTTAGGAATTGCCAGAGCATTTTCTACACCAGCTGAACTACTTTACATTCTCATCAGCAAGGCACAAGGGTTCCAACTTCTCCATTTCCTCACCAGCACATTCTCTGTGTTTTTAAAAATAGTAGCCATACAAATGGGTGTGAAATGAAAATGATAAATTTTATGTTGTATGTATTTTACCACAATAAAAATGTCCAAAAGAACTGAAAGTACCAATATTAGGTTCAGTTCTGTCAGTAAAAGTAAATATGGATTCACTGTATTCCTTAAAAATATATTTTCACTCTAAGTTTATAGCATCTACAATTTTACTAAGACCTCATAGTTCTCTCCTGAGATTTAAAAAGTCATATATTATTTCTGAAATTAGACTAAATCATGAAGCCAAAAGGGAAAAAAAAGCAAAAGTCTGTAACACTGAAATGGAACCCGAAGTTTATATGGTCTAAAAATATTTGACAATTTTACAAAACTAAAAATACATGCAAGTACTTCTTCCTTTTAGTGCTTTGGTTCAAATTATTGATTAACCTTTGTTTTGGTGCTGTTGTTTATTACTAGGAAAACACTGTAATTTTACAGCAGCTACTCCCACTGCGGGCCGAGGTGGCCAAACTTCTCGGTTATAGCACACATGCTGACTTTGTCCTTGAAATGAACACTGCAAAGAGCACAAGCCGCGTAACAGCCTTTCTAGGTTAGTTCTTTTTTTTTTCTATGACTGTTTTGCTGTACCATGCCAACCAGACAGAAGGCATCAGAACATAACATGCCTTTGAGGACATCCTATGTTTCATTGATTCGAGAGAAGTATATTGATCACTTATTACGTGTTAGATAGTATGCTTGGTTCTAGGGACTGCTCATTATTTATATTGCTAGTATAGGCCTGGCTTCACTCTATCTTATATCTTGTTTGGGCTTTTTATATTAATTTCTAACATGACATCTAGGTTCTAACAGAGTTATTAAAGTTACTGGCTTTATTCACTGTCACTAGGTATTTAGCAGTCATTGCATGGCTGCTTATGAATTTGTATAAAATAAGCTGACAAATATGACATACATGAAAATAGAACATACATAAACAAAAATCATTTACTATTCCAGAAACCACTTGTTAATATACAAAAGTAATATAATATTCATAAAAACTATTACCTAATAAACTATAATATAAAATGATTACATCAAAACTATTATCTAATAACTATATTAACATTAATTTAAACTCCGTAAATGGTACGTATTTGTTATTGTATAATTCACTCATTCATTCATGAGATGAGTGAATTATGAAATAACTATCCAGCCTTAGGCAGTATGTTAAATAGTAGGATTACAGAAATGAATAAGACAACGTCTTTTTGGCTGGGCGTGGTGGCTCATGCCTGTAATCCCAGCACTTTGGGAGGCTGAGGTAGGAGGACTGCTTGAGGCCTGGAGTTCAAGACCAGCCTGGGAAACAGAGAGACCCCAACCCTGTCTCTACAAAAAATTTAAAAATTAGCCAGGCATGGTGGCACGTGCCTGTAATTCTAGCTACTTGGGAGGCTGAGGTGGGAGGATCCCTTGAGCAGAGGAGTTTAAGGCTGCAGTGAGACATGATCATGACTGTGCTCCAGCATGGGTGTGAGGGCAAGACCCTGTCTCTAAAAATAAAAATAATTTTTAAAAAAGAGACAAGGTCCTTTTCTCAATGGACTTATCACTTACTAGAAACAACAGAATTGTGGACAGGTAATTGCTCTATGGTCTGATGCATGGTATATAAGAGGATGGCTCAGAGAGTTAACGGGTTTGTAGAGAATGTTTCCTTCAGTGGTGATTGCATACACTGAAATTTTCCTTAGTAACCACCTGATTTACTTGATTCATTTAAGAGAGTTTTCCTTCTAATTTGAAATTGGCATATTCCTGTGTAAACTGTCCTCTTGGGAGGCTAAGGTGGGAGGATCTCTTGAATCTGGGAGTTGGAGTCGAGCCTGAGCAACATAGCAAAACTCTATGTGTGTGTGCGTGTGTGTGTGTACATACATGCACACACACACACACACACATATGGAAAACTATATCTTTGTATCCTCCGTGAGTTTCCTCATTTCTCTTCACAGCATTCCTTGGCTGCTTCTCCATCTCTCACATTGTGGGGTTGCCTCCTGAATTGCCATATCCTTTGCAGGACCAGGCACATTTTTATCTTAACATATGTAACAAACTGTAAAAAATAAACACATAAGAGCATACTCATTTCGCCAAATACAGTAAAATGAAAATTTGACCACAGCAATATAATCTGTAGTTCCCAGAAGTTTCTCCAGCTAAAAACTGGAATTGCTGTTTCCAGATAGACCTTCTTCATAGAACTGGGTTAATGAGAAACTAAACCCATGGTTGTCGAATGCATTGATAGGAATTTCTGGATACCACTGACCATAAGTTACATCTGATGTGTTTTCCCTAGCTTTCTTAGGAGTCTGACTAACTTCACTGAAGAATAATCATGTATATGAGTTTAGTTTCACTATTGCTTTGTTCCCTAAATTATAACATTCTTGAGTCAGAGTTCTCTGAGATGAATTTCAGCTTTGTTGATGAATTGAGGAACTCATGGCCCAGTTTTGGTGGTGTTAAAAGAGAAAGGGTTTAGTACCATAAAAATCAATAACCCCAAAGAGCAAATTGTGCTTCCATAATAGAGCCTACTTTCCTCCCTCACTTTTTCCCTCTTCTTTTCCCTCTTTCCACCTGGTTTGTCTGTATTGAGTACTGCAAAGGAGGAAGCACCATGCTAAAACATGGGTGGTATATATGAGTATGCTTGCTCCCAGGCGCAAGATCACTAACTTTTCCCACTTCCTTCACAGATGATTTAAGCCAGAAATTAAAACCCTTGGGTGAAGCAGAACGAGAGTTTATTTTGAATTTGAAGAAAAAGGAATGCGAAGAGAGGGGTTTTGAATATGATGGGAAAATCAATGCCTGGGATCTACATTACTACATGACTCAGACAGAGGAACTCAAGTACTCCATAGACCAAGAGTTTCTCAAGGAATATTTCCCAATTGAGGTGGTCACCGAAGGCTTGCTGAACACCTACCAGGAGTTGTTGGGACTTTCGTTTGAACAAGTGACAGATGCTCATGTTTGGAACAAGAGTGTTACACTTTATACTGTGAAGGATAAAGCTACAGGAGAAGTATTGGGACAGTTCTATTTGGACCTCTATCCAAGGTACTGGGGATCAAACTGTTGGAAGGGACCTTAGGGATTCAACTCCTACCTACTTTAAGACTCTACTCTTGGCCAGGCACAGTGGCTCATGCCTATAATCCCAATGCTTTGGGAGCCAAGGTGGGAGGATCGCTTGAGGCTAGGAGTTTGAGACCAGCCTGGGCAACACAGTGAGGCCCAGTCTCTACCAAAAATTTTAAAATTAGGTCAAGCTTGGTGGCTCATGCTTGTAGTCTCAGCATTTTCGGAGGCTGAGGCAGGTGGATTGCTTGAGTCTAGGCGTTCAAACCAGCCTGGGCAATATGGCAAAACCCTGTTGCTACAAAAATTAGCTGGGTGTGGTGGTACATGCCTGTACACCCAGGTACTTGAGAGATTGAGGTGGGAGGATCACTTGAGCCTCAGAGGTGAAGGCTGCAGTGAGCCTAGATTGTGCAACTGTGCTCCAGCCTGGGTAACAGAGCAAGTAAATCAAATAAGTACCGTATTTGGTGAAATGAGTATGCTTTTATGTATTTATTTTTTACGTGTCTCAACAACAACAAAAAATTAAAAATTAGCCAAGTGTGGTGGTGCACACCTATAGTGCTGAAGCAGGAGGATCACTTGAGCCCTGGAATTTAAAGTTACAGTGAGCTATGATCACACTGCTGCATTCTAGCCTAGGCGATAGAGCTAGACCCTATCTCTAAAAAAATTAAGAAATAAAAAAGGCTCTACTTTTTCATATTTCTTACATGGGATTCTTAGTATAGAGGTTTAAAATGTGGGCTCTGAAGCCGGAATGTCTGTCTTCATCATTCACTAGGTAAGTTACTTAATTTTTCTGTTCCTCAGTTTTCGTACCTATATTATAGGTTCTATAAAATGGGAATCCTAATAGTACCTGTTTTATACGGTCATTGTAAGGATTCAATTGGTTAAATACATGCAAAGCATTTAGAAGACTGCTCAGCACATAGCAAAGGCTTAATCAAAGTTAGCTGCTACCATTGTCATTATCATCATCATCTAGTTTGTGCGCTACATTTACTTAATTTAATATTGACCATTGGCCAATATTACTTAATTTAATATTAACCACTGGCCAAGCATGGTGGCTCACACCTGTAATCCAAGCATTTTGGAAGGCTGAGGTGGGCAGATCACTTGAGGTCAGGAGTTCGAGATCAGCCTGGCCAACATGGTAAAACCCCGTCTCTACTAAAAATACAAAAATTAACCAGGTGCCTGTAGTCCTAGCTACTTGGGAGGCTGAGGCATGAGAATACCTTAAACCCTGGAGTCAAGATCGTGCCACTGCACTTCAGCCTGGGACAGAGCAAGACTGTAATTCAAAAAACATAAATAAATAAAATAAAATTGACCACCAAAATGTTTATTATCAGGTAATCTGTCTGCCGGTACTCTTACATCTATGGCCACACCCTTCAGTCTGAGAGGCAACACAGTTTAGTAGAAGTAGCAAAACCTTTGCAGTCAGTCACATTTGAGTTTGAATGCTTGAGTGACATAACATCTTTGAGATTCTGTTTCTTCCTCTGTAATATGGGACTGAAAATCCTTTTACAGGATTGTTTTATGCATTAAAGACTATATGCAAATCATCTCATATGAGACAGCAGTGGTAAGAATTATAAAAATGTTGCTATTTTGTCTATAGCATGTAGTAACTATAGATTCCATAGTGTTTCATCAGACACAAAAGGATTTGGATTTCTTTCTCCACAGGCTACTTTCTAAAACAAAGTCAACCTGTTAACAGTTACTAATCATTTTACTAAATAGACCAAAGGAGAGTATAGTATCCCCCTCATTCAGTGATACATACAAGTTTGTAATACACTGATTTTGAATGCTGAAAAGTAGGTTGAGTACCTGTGTCAGCCAGTTGGTGGACGGAAGTGTCTTTTAGCACCTAAGTGATTATCCCAGTGTATTAGTCCGTTCTCACCATGCTATAAAGTGACTGAGACTGGGTAATTTATAAAGGAAAGAAGTTTAATTGACTTACAGTTTTGCAGGCCTAGGGAGACCTCAGGAAACTTACAATCAAGGCAGAAGGGGAAGCAAACACATCCTTCTTCATGTGGTGGCAGGAAGGGGAAGTGCCAAGCAAAGGGGGAAAAGCCCCTTATAAAACCACCAGATCTTGTGAGAACTCATTCACTGTCATGAGAATGGCATGCGGTTAACTGCCCCCATGAATCAATTACCTCCCACCAGGTCCTTTCCACAACACATGGGGATTATGAGAACTACAATTCAAGATGAGATTTGGGTGGAGACACAGCCAAACCATATCACCTGGTACTTCATGGACTTAATTTCACTTATGTTATGACCTAAAAGTAAAACCCTGCCAAATATAGATGAGTTTATTTTTAACTAAAACATGTCAGGATATAGTTTTAAGCCAAGAACTCTTTCAGAAGTAATCCTTTAATATTGGAGTCCCCTGTAACTGTCCTCAGATTTTCTTTCCAGGGTCGAAGAACAATTCTTACTACCTCATTCTGCTGTCTCACTGCCAAGATATGATTGATTTCTTTTGTACTCAGAGATCTGGTCATTGCTACCAGCACCCTGCTATGGGTACCAGAGAGTAATCTTTGTGAAAGTAGTGACCTAGTTAATACTTACTTGCCGTCATCTTACATATTTTCTTCTTAAAGGTAAAAGAGATTAACTTGTTTTATTTGCCTAACTGACTTTCAAAAAGAGTATTCAGAATAGGTTTTAAAAAGACCAGGTAATGGCCGGGTGCAGTGGCTATAATCCCAGCACTTTGGGAGGCCAAGGCAGGTGTATCACTTGAAGCCAGGAGTTGAAGACCAGCGTGGCCAACATAGTGAAATGCCATCTCTACTAAAAATACAAAAATTAGGCCGGGTGTGGTGACTCACACTTGCAGTTCCAGCACTTTAGGGGGCCAAGGAGGGTGGATCACCTGAGGTCAGGAGCTCAAGACCAGGCTGGCCAACATGGCAAAACCCCGTCTCTACTAAAAATACAAAAATTAGCGGGGATTGGTGGCAGGTGCTTGTAAGTCCATCAGCTTAGTGACTGAGGCAGCAGAATCATTTGAACCCAGGAGATGGAAGTTGTAGTGAGCCAGGATCTTGCCACCATACCCCAGCCTGGGCAACAGAGCAAGACTCCATCTTAAAACAGCAACAAAAAATTAACCAGCGTGGTGGTGCATGCTTGTAATACCAGCTACTCAGGAGGCAGAGACAGGAGAATTGCTTGAACCTGGTAGGCGGAGATTGCAGTGAGCTGAGATCGTGCCGCTGTACTCCAGCCTGTATGACAGAGCAAGACTCTTGTCTCAAAAAAAAGAAAAAAGAAAAAAGACCAGGGACTGTGAGTCTTCTGAGCAAAAGAAAATGGGGAAAGGACACCTACTCCTAGAATGAACTAATAGCTTTCGGAGAATGAAGTCTAATAGCTTTTGGAGAGACCATCACAGATACTACATTGTGCAAGAATAGACTAATTGATGGTATAATTTATGCATTTTCCCAGGCTAACTAGAAGCATTCTGTTTCAAAAAGTCCTGTCTAGTTTATAAAAGAAGCTCATTTAATTGTGATTATCGATTCTTCTCAAATAAAAGGAAAAACCTTATTGTCTGAAATTCAGTTTTTTTATTAATTCTGATTTTAATGAAAAGGCCACCTAGTGAGTCAAACTGTATCTTTTATTTCAAATGTGTGTTTTAACATTGTTTAGTGTTTAATAATCCCATCTTTGAAAATGAAAAGTAGAATTTCATTAAAATAAATTGGACATTCAGCTGTCGGTGTGACATGCATTCTTCATTCTTACCTCGAGATTTTCATCAAAAGAACCTTTGGAGCTGTGACTCACACAAAATGATAGTAGATTTATTGTTTGTTTGGTTTTAGTTTTTCCATTTTAGCAAAATGGCCTGCTTTCTAAAAGGTAAATTAATGTTTAAAAGCATCTCTGGTAATAGATACGGTTTAATGACTGGAAGAGGCCATGCCGTATAGTTGCTAGACGAGAATTTTCCTATCTTGCCAACGCATATTTCTGGCTCCTAGGGAAGGTAAATACAATCATGCGGCCTGCTTCGGTCTCCAGCCTGGCTGCCTTCTGCCTGATGGAAGCCGGATGATGGCAGTGGCTGCCCTCGTGGTGAACTTCTCACAGCCAGTGGCAGGTCGTCCCTCTCTACTGAGACACGACGAGGTGAGGACTTACTTCCATGAGTTTGGTCACGTCATGCATCAGATTTGTGCACAGGTGAGTTGTTTGTTTGTTTGTTTTTTCCCCAGTACACCTGCCAATTGTTTTTTTCAGAAAACTTTTTTACTACTGTCAGGTTTCTGTTCCTAACATGTTTTTTCAGAAGCTGAATGTGTTCAAGAATTTTATAGGCCTTCTGCAAAACCAAAATTTTCCTTATCCTGTCCTCTTTCATAACATATTTTTACTTGGAGATTCATCTACCAGTGAAAGAGGTTTATTGAATAATAACCTATTGGAAAAGAATAAGACTATCTGTAAGGAAGGGTTACAGATACTTTGTTTTTTCCTTTTTGTCCTTTTCCATCGGAATTTGGTATAAATTTCTCCGAAATACTGTGCTGTAATCTATCTCTTCTGCTTATCAATGCCTTGTTTACTTCAGTGGTTTTCAGCCCTCTTAGACCCCTTACTCATTTTTAAATAATAATTTTGTAACGTTTCCCTTTAGTAACTTCAAATTAAAATCACAGATAGTATAGTATAACCATGCAAAGAAGTTGCCAGAGTGAAGGTGTGCGTGTGCAGTAGATTAAACCGATTTTTTTTATTTTTGAAAATAAAAAGTACATTTATTCTCAACTTTGTAATACAATCCATTTAATTAGGCCTAGACTGTCCTAGTGTGAACTGTATGAATTTGCTAACATTTAACCGTTATCAACATATAAAAATGTCTAGTTCAGTAATTCAAACTAATAGTTGAAATATACTGTTATTGGCCAGGCATGTAATCCCAGCACTTTGGGAGGCTGAGGTAGAAGGATTGCTTGAGTCTAGGAGTTTGAGACCAGCCTAGGCAACATGGTAAAATAAACAAAAATACAAAAATTATCCAGGCGTGGTGGTATGTGCCTGTGGTCCCAGCTACTTGGGAGGCTGAGGTAGGAGCATCTCTTGAGTCCAGAAGGTTGAGGTTGCAGTGAGCCATGATTGTGCCACTGGACTCCAGCCTGGGTGACAGAGCAAGACCCTGTCTCAAAACAAAAACAAACAAACAAAACACCCAAAAAACTGAGAGTAACAAAAATGAAGGGACAGTTTTCCAAATTTGAAATTTCTATATGTCTCTAAAGTTAAACTTAAAAACAACAACAACAAAATCCTTTTTTTATAGAAAACTTGCAAAGATAATACAAGGATTGCCTGTATACCCCTTTCCCTCTCACCCCTACTTCTAACATCTTTCAGTACAATAGCACATTTGTCATAGCTAAGAAGCCAGCATTGATACAGTACTCCTGACTGAACACCACAGTTTATTTGGATTTTACTAGTTTTTCCCTAATAGTCTTTATACAGAGAATCTTTTTAAATCAGTATGATGTCCTCACTGAATGTAAAAAGAAGAAATGTTTGTGTTTTTCAAGGGATAATGCTTGGACATGACTATGCCGTAAGACATAATGAAGTATGCCGGGGGTTTGTGCTGTATGGAAGTAACCCTGAATCAGCAGCAAGTGCAGACTGATTGAAGTGGTTTATGTTGTGAGCTCAGGTCCTAGAACAGTGCTGACAGTGGTGGCATGATTTCCAAAATGATGAGAAACTTCAAAAAAAAGTAATCTAAGTTCGATTTACACAGTAGATCCTAGTACTTGTAGTCTTAGAAATTAAAACTGTGTAAAAAATGCTTCGCATGGTTAGGCATGGCGGCTCACACCCGTAATCCCAGCACTTTGGGAGGCCAAGGCTGGCAGATTGCCTGAGCTCAGGAGTGCAAGACCAGCCTGGGCAACACTGTGAAACCCAGACTCTACAAAAAAATAGAAAAATTAGTCAGGCGTGATGGCACACACCTGTAGTCCTAGCTGCTCCAAAGGCTAAGGCAGGAGGATTGCCCAAGCCCAGGAGGTCGAGGTTGCAATGAGCTGTGTTCACGCCACTGCACTCCAGCTTGGGTGACAAAGTGAGACCCTGTCTCAAAAAAAAATGCTTTGCAAAAATATGTACAGTGGGGTTAGTTTCTTGGCTTGGTTAATGATAGTTTTTTTATTTATGTGAATAGTCCAGCAGGGTGTATGAATGACAGACAGTATATGGAACAGTCTTTTAGTTGTCCTGACATGTGCAGAATCAGTCCTATGCATCTAGCATTCCTATATCCCCAAGTAGCCCTAATCATTGTAATAACCCAAAATATACCCATTCATTTCCAAAATACTATCACCTTTGTTTAAAACCTGTTTGGTTCTTTCAACACTTTATCTTTTATCCTGGTGCTTCCATCTTTTGTTTTAGGAAACAGAGGGGAATAATATGTGAATATGACCAGAGAAATGTCCTAATGTAGCCTTGTGGTTTTTTTTTTTCCTTTTGAGACAGAGTCTCATCCACCAGGATGGAGTGCAGTGGCGTGATCTTGGCTCACTGAAACCTCCACCTCCTGGGTTCCAGCAATTCTTCTGCCTCAGCCTCCTGAGTAGCTGGGACTACAGGCACGCGCCACCATGCCCAGCTAATGTTTGTATTTTTAGTAGAGACAGAGTTTCACCCTGTTGGCCAGGATGGTCTCCATCTCTTGACCTTGTGATCTGCCTGCCTTGGCCTCCCAAAGTGCTGGGATTACAGGCACGAGCCACCACACCAAGCCAATATAGCCATTTTTAATCTCGCTTTAATCCAAGGAAAATAAATCTTTCAGAATAATCTAACCTTTCTTTCTTAGGTGATTTTAAAATCTATTATTATAGTCTGGGCATGGTGGCTTACACATGTAATCCCAGCACTTTGGGAGGCCAAGGCAGGCGGATCACCTGAGGTCAGGAGTTTGAGACCAGTCTGGCCAATGTTGTGAAACCCTGTCTCTACTAAAAATAAAAAATTAGCCGGGTGTGGTGGCACACACCTGTAGTCCCAGCTACTCAGGAAGCTGAGGCAGGAGAATTGCTTAAACTCGGGAGGCAGAGGTTGAGGTGAGCTGAGATCACACCACTGCACTCCAGCCTGGGCAACAGAGTGAGACTCTGTCTCAAAAAAAAAGAAAGAAAACTATTATTATCATAGCACTGGCTGAACATGGTGATTCATGCCTGTAATCCCAGCACTTTAGGAGGCCAAGGTGGGAGGATTGCTTGAGCCTAGGAATTCAAGACCAGCCTGGGCAACATGGCAAAAACCCATCTGTACCAAAAATACAAAAAAATTAGCCGGGTGTGGTGGCATGTGCCTCTAATCCCAGTTATTGAGGGGCCGACGTGGGAAGATAGTTTGAGCCTGGCAGGTGTTGCAGTGAGCTGAGATTGTGCCATTGTACTCCAGCCTGGGCAATAGGGCCAGAGCCTGTCTCAAAAAATAAAATAGGCCTGGTGTGGTGGCTCATGCCTGTAATCAAAGCACTTTGGGAGGGCCAGGCAGGCGGATCACCTGAGGTGATCACGAGACCAGCCTGGCCAACAGGGCGAAACCCTGTCTCTACTAAAAATACAAAACTTATCTGGGTGTGGTGGCGCATGCCTGTAATCCCAACTACTCAGGAGGCTGAGGCAGGAGAATCACTTGAACCAGGGAGGCGGACACTGCAGCGAGCCAAGATCGTGCCACTGCACTCCAGCCAGGGCAACAGAGTGAGACTCCATCTCAAAACAAACAATAAAAATAAAAAATAAAGTCTATTATCATAGCACTAGGATCCCTGAAATATTTATTATGTGAACCTTCAATCAGTGTCCACACTGTGGTTGACATTTCCTTTAATTAGGATAACTCCAGTTTACATTTTAAAAAAACACTTTTGTGAGTAGTTTAGAAAAGTCAAAAATATTTTTCTTAATTTTAGACTTATATTACTTAGATTATCTAAAATCCAGTTATATATATGTACATAGATTAATTAATGACCGCTTTTAAAATAGTGGATGCTCACATTTTTGGATCTGAGGACCTTATGAAAATCTGACTTATGCTATGGATACCTCCTGTAGAAAAATAAACCTATGAGTGAAATTCCAAAGGGCTCACAGACTCCTCAAAGCCCTGACCATAATGAATCCTAAGTTAAGAACTCCTGAGTTAGAGCAGTTTCCTTCTTATTTGGATGTTGACTATCTGCTAGTGATTTCACAGGGAAGCATTTTGGTCTTTTAATCACATTTATTAAGATAATATTGATCTTCAGATAGAGTCTTCAGTGCTCTTGATGGTTGTTCTTTTTTCAGGTGCAGTTTTCATATAAACTTATTGTCATATACTTACTATGTATTGGGTCAGTTCTCCACAACTAATTCTATATTCTATTGTTCCCATTGTTTCTTTTTTCTGGTTTTGTTTTTTGTTTTTTGTTTTTTGAGTTAGAGTCTTGCTCTGTTGCCCAGGCTGGAGTGCAGTGGCACAATCTCAGCTCACTGCAACCTCCGCCTTCTGGGTTCAAGTGATTCTCCTGCCTCAGCCTCTTGAGTAGCTAGGATTATAGGCAAGCACCACCATGCCTGGCTAATTTTTGTATTTTTAGTAGAGATGGGGTTTCACCATGTCAGGCTGGTTTCGAGCTCCCGACCTCGTGATCCCACCCGCCTTGGCCTCCCAAAGTGCTGGGATTACAGCCGTGAGCCACCATGCCCAGCCTGGCCTGTTCCCATTATTTCTTACATTAATTGGGATCCTTTGAGATAGTCACTTCAGTATTGGAAAATCTTTTCTTGGTACTATGACATTTTAGAGCTGTCCAACTCGTGACTGAACTATTAATATATATATATTGCATTCACCAGCTTAGTGTATCTCTTGAAACAGAAGACATATTCAGTTCTTAAAGTTTTGCCTAACCTCATTCATGAGCACAAAATGTGTCATACTGATGAATAGTATGTTGGTACAATTCTTTGCTTGGTCATATTCTCATGAGATTATCTTTGAAAAATCTCTTCTTGTCTATTAATTCTTTCAGATATCCTGTAATATTTTAAGAATTTTTAAGGTCATCACCAGTGATCACTACTTTTGTTTTTCATAAGCACCAATCCATATATTTGCAAATGTATAATCTCAAAGCCTTTTGTACTGACCTAAAATGGACCATAATGAATAAGGAGATTCATAACTTATATGTTCAGTAATACTTCTAGCTTCTCTAAGAAATATATAGTGAATTAAAAATTTTCCATATATATTCAGTAGATTGGTTTTAAGAAATGGTAGCTTAGTGTTTGAGCTCTCCAGTGTGGCAGTTTGCAGGTTTCATGACTAGAAGAGCTCGTTTGAGCTTGTCATCATCATATTTAAACATGTTGGCAAGAACTTCCAGTTTTCAAACATGTGGATGCACTTGTTCAATATGTCTACTGTCTCATCATTCAGGACATGAGTTGCACTACAGGGTAGGTAGGTAATTTTGAAGATAGCAATCAAGAGGTGGTATCTCTAGTATCTGTTCCTGTTGCATGGCTTTACTGTGGTTCGGGCTCTCAGTAATCACTGACTTTTGAACTTCTGTAGAACAGTGATGTCTGTGTTGTGTTGTACATTAAGAGCAGTGATGAATTTTGAACTGTAAAGATGTCATTATTCTAAGGAAACACATCAGAATCACACTAAAGCCTTCTTAATTAAACGTGAAAGGGATGGGCAGAAGAACTTCAAATTATGTGACTTGAAATCACTAATTTGATTGAAAACTGATAAATAAAGCAGCTTGTCTGCTGTAAATATTTGGATTGGATACTGCTGTAGATAAATCTACCCTGTATTAGTCAGGAAGGAACCCTGGTGTTACAACAAGAACACTGGATCAAACATGATCTGTGTATCTGTGGGCCTGGCCGCGTGACTTGGGGAAAGTTATTTGAACTCTTTGAACCATCTCATTTTTCTTATTCAGAAAATGAGGACAACAGCAATTCTATGTACTTCCCTGCATAGTTGGGAGAATTAAACCAAGCAGTATGTGAAAAGGCACTTGGAAAAGCATAAGGTCCCATACGTACATGAAGTATTCTTAAAACTATGCTTAAGTATAAATCAACTCTTTTGAGATCAGTAAGTAGTATACAACTCAAAACTAGAAAGGGGAGAAAAAAGACCATTTGCCATGAGACAATTTACTGCCACTTAAAGTTCAAGAGAATTCACAAATGCTTCCCTTCAATGGCTTTTGAGTGAAGATCTGTGAAAGGTGATTGGAAAACATCAGGTTTGTATTTGGTTTTGATGATTGCTGCCTACTAGAAGTTTGATTCCTGAAACAATAACAGAATAAGCAGCTTGGAGTATTGGGAGTGGTGGAGGATTAGCTGAAGAGCAATGTGGGCATATTTATCTTCAGTATCAACCACCAGTAAGCGAAGCACAAGCCAGGTTAAACCAGTTAAGACCATACCTGGTCAAGCAGAATATGCAGGCTCAGAAGAAGATAGGCAGCTGAGAGTTGCTGAACACATACCAGGTGCCAGGAAATATACACACTGCTTTACATTCATTCATTCATTCATTTTATCTTCACAGTATGCTCTGAAGTACTGTTATTGTCTCCATTTTCCAAGTGAAAAACCTGAGACTTAGAAGGACCTGCCCAGGGTATGATAGTCATGACCTAACTGCTCTACTTTATTGCCTCTTTGCGCTCCCATTCCATGCACTGGAGACAGCACTATTTCATGGTCTGAATTTGGTCTTCCAAATGTGTGTTCCTGTTGGATGGACTTTCTTCTCTTAAGTTTATTAAATGACACTCTATTTAATAATATGGAATGAATGCATTTATCTAGTTCTAGGTTTCTCTCTATGTGAGTTGACCGTTGAGGTTTCAGTCCTAAAATGCAGTGAACCCCTATCAGCAACCTTGTGGCCTCTGCTAACTGTTACCTTTCCTCCCTAGCCCCAACTCCTACACACTGTTATAGTTTGTGACTTTAACTTCAGATGTAATTTATTTCAGAATCTTTGTTGTTTTGTCTGCTTATACATATACAAAGAATACTTACATGTGTAAATAAATGAAGTCATAAGCCAAAATATGAATATATTAATGCATAATGTTTATTTGGGAATGTGCTTGTTTCTTTAAATTGCTTAGTGCATTTTCTACATGTATTATTTTAAGGGAGAGATGGTTAGTTTTTTTGTTTGTTTTTGGAGACAGGGTCTCACTCTGGTCACTCAGGCTGGAGTGCAGTGGCATAATCATGGCTCACTGTAGCATCCACTTCTCCAGGCTCAGTTGATCCTCCCACCTCAGTTTCCTAAGTAGCTGGGACCACAGGCGTGTACCACTACCCCTGGTAATTTTTGTATTTTTTTGTAGAGATAGAGTTTCACCATGTTGCCCAAGCTGGTCTTGAATCCCTGGGCTCAGGCAGTCTGCCCATGTCAGCCTCCCAAAGTGCTAGAATTACAGGCGTAAGCCATCATGCCTGGCCTATATAGCTATTTTAAGAAACAGAATTATTGATTATGTGTTGTGTCTGACATGTCATACTATGTATGCTAGGATGGGATTCAAAAGAAAGAAAAGTTATAGTATCTTGAATGTTTAGAATTTAGGTTGAGGAAAATAAAATTATATAAAAGTAGAATTTTAAGTATTGAAAAAAAGTAGAGAGGTGAGGGGTTGAGGTCAAGTCAAGAATGGTAACAAGAGAAAATATCTTTGAGTTGTTTAAATTTGAATCTTCATATAGAAACATTCTCCCCAGAGCTTCACCCATTTCACAAGTATTTATTGGGCATCCTTTACTTTCTGTGCTGGATTTTGGAAATACAGTGATAAAGCATACTCTCTATCTAACCTTAGCATCTGAGTTTGAATAGTACCTTTGTTTGTTTTCATCTTAAAAAGAAGCAGTTTAAATAAGATGTACCTGATCAGGTAGGTATAGCTAGTTTGGGAGCAAGCCTGTGAACTTAATATGTAATATTCAAAATTTCTCCAAATTACGTTATTACCTGGGTCCTTTAAAGGATGATGGTGTTACTGAACTGTATAGTTCTATAGGGCAGTTGTGAAGATAAAGAAGGAAGTCAGCACATTCTCTTTGTTACTACTATTTCCAGTGATCACTCAGTATGTTGTGAAGTTAAAAGTATGGCATTTTAATCATCTATTTATGGCAACGTCTACTAGATAGTGGTCACTTTTTTTAAAAAAAATGCCTTGCCTTGTTATATAAACTTCTCCATCATCCCTGGATTTAGGGACAGATTAGACAGGCCAGGATACGGAATGACTGCTAAGAAATCAATACTGGATCACCTCAGACAGCCACTGTCAGATCTCCTGAGGCCTGTCCTTTTTCTTGAGCACAATACACTTACTGATTTCAGCAACTGCCTTTTCTTTGAGTTGAGATTTGCTATCATGAAAATAACACTTACCTATAGCCATTGAAAGCAACTGGTCTCTTAATTAGAACAATGATGTAAGACTTTGGCCTTTAAATACAGCAAAAGCTCACAGGACTTCCTAAGCTTCAATTTACGTGATTCTGCTCCTGCTCTTGCTGCACTTTAGAAATTGCAGTTACTCTCTCTAGCATGCAGTCATCTGTTGTAAAAATCTGAAACAGAGTACATTTTATACGTCATATTGTTTGTTTAAAAGATAGTAAACACTCTATTTATTTTTATTTTTATTTATTTATTTATATTTTTGAGGCAAGATCTCACTCTGTTGCCCAGGCTGGAGTTCAGTGGTGTGATCGTGGCTCACTGCAGCCTCAGCCTCCCAGCCTCAAGCCGTCCTCCCATCTCGGACTCCTGAGTAGCTGGGACTATAGGAATGTGCCACCATGCCCAGCTAATTTTTTTTGTATTTTTTGTAGAGACAGGGTTTCACCATGTTGCCCAGGCTGATCTTGAACTCCTGAGCTCAAGCGATTCTCCTGCCTCAGCCTCTCAAAGTGCTGGAATTACAGGCATGAGCCACTGTGCCTGGCCAAAATTGCATATTTAGACAACTATCTTCCTCTCAAGAACTTCTAACCAAACAGGAATCTAAGTTTACATCGTTTTCTGGGCTTTTATTATCTAAATATTTCCTGCAGCAAAAATGTCCTAAAACTACTTGAAGTGTCAGCTATGAAAAGTATTGTTAATTGGATTATTTTGTGTGTTTTTTACAGTGTTGTGCTTTATCTGGGAAATGCATTAGCATTAATAATTATCATGGCCCATAGGCAACACCTTCAAATTGTTTGCATTGATGACTATACAAAGTACTTTTTTAGTGTTCTTTGGATTATGGTTTAAAAACTGGGGAATGGTATTTGTTGGCTGGCCAACAGTGAGTAAAGGTTCAGCAGCCATGCTGTTTTGTAGAAGACCCATCAGGCTGCTAGATTGTAAGTCTTACTCACGGTTTCTGTGTGGACTTACACAGTGGCTGACTGTGGATTCTTTTCTCTTGAGAATTCAGTTCTTTGCTGGAAATTGAGCTTTTGAATTTTGTAGGTTCTTTGTCCTTTTCATGTGAAAAATATTTAAATGATGTTGCCCAATGGGCTCACAGAGAAACAGCATGACCAACTTTCGGGAAATTAGTAAGCAGTAGGGTTATTTTTAGCTTTTTCTTCTTACAAACATTTCCTTTTGTTCTTTAGAAGACATTGTTGATCTTTCATTCATTTGCTGTGCTCTCTCCCCAACTACAAAATGGCTTTTGAATAGAATAAGCCCTCTCTTCTCTATTCTGCATGACATAACAGTGTTCTTATTTTATTCAATTTTCACTCTACCTTATGAATTATTCATTTGTTTATGCTTTTTTCTGGATACTGAATCCTCCCCTACACACATAACACACACACACACACACACACACACACACACACACACACATTTTTGTTGTCATTTGAGGTTGATTTCCTCCCTCATGCAACTAATGACTGAAAAATCTTCATATAAGCAGGGTATACAAAGTCTTATGTTTTTGTCAGTATATCATATGGTGGTGATTGATGGTGTGATTTGGCCTTTATTTGCTGTTAGTACCTATTTAAAAACCATCACCTTGAGAAAATTGTGCAGTAGTGTCACGGGATACTTGGGGTGTTGCATCACCAGCCAGAAACCTCTGTGGCCAGTGGTGCCTTTGCCCAAGTTTTGCTTGGGCCCACTAGGCCCACTCAGCCTGACAGGCTGCACTCAGCTCACACTTCTAGCCTGGATCCCATGCCTGCCAAGGGCAAGTGAAGTGGTGAGGGGTGAGTGAGTGAGTGAGCATGGAGTCCGGCCACTGTGTACAGACAGGTGTGCTGGCTATGGTGGTGCAGGCAGCTCCAGGTACTGGCACAGGCGCTGGCTCCTTGCAAGGCTGCAGCTGGATCAGGCATACCACAAGCAACTTTCTTGGCTGGCACTGGGGAATGCAGTGGTGCCCTGAAGCTTAGATACACTGGGAACCACAGAGCCCCAAAGAAGGTATCACAGCCCTGGCTTGGGGAACTCCTAGGTCTGGGTTCCCTGAAGGGCCACAACTGTTCTCTCCTTCTTGTTACCCACAGCATGGCAGGCAAGGGGCATGTTTCAGCCCTGTTTGTGTTACAGCTCTTTTGGCTTCACCATTCAATGGGTCCCAAGTTCCTGTCCTGTGCCCAGAAAGAATGACATACACAAACAAGTGGAGGGTGAACAAGGCAAAGAGGAGTTTTATTGAGCAATAGAACAGCTCAGAGAAGACACACAGTGGGTAGCTCCTCTCCGCAGCCAGGGTGTCCTGATGAGTGTTCGGCTGTTGGCAGAGAGGAGACCCTGGATTGGGTAGCTCTTCTCCACAGGCAGGTCATCCCATAGAGGGTTCAGCTTGCAGCAAAGAGGAGACCCTGGGGTAGGTAACTCCTTTCCATAGCTTGTTGTCCCATTGTCTTTTCAGCTCTCAGCAGAGAGGTGACACTGGGATGGGTAGCTCCTTTCCACAGCTGATCATCCTGACATCTGCTCAGCTCCCAGCAGAGAGGAGACCCTGGAGTGAGTAGCTCCTCCCCGCAGCTGGTTGTCCTGACATCTATTCAAGTCTGGCTGAGTCCAGGGTTTTTAATGGGCTTCAGAGGGGAGAAAGTGCAGGCTGATTGGCCCTGGGTGGTTCCGGAAAAAGCACCATAAGTTCCCACTCTGGTCTACAGGACTGGCAGCCTGGCCCCCAGGCTTCAGGCCTTCCCTGGCTTGAAGGTGGGGCTTCACCAGGGACTCACCCCTTTCTGCCCAGGGACCTGTCTGCCTACTACCACTGTTTATGGTGCCCAGGCTGTTCATGCAGAGGAGGACCTGCAGGCCAGTGCTGAGCTGCCCTCAGCTCCCTCCTCAGCTTCCCTCCCATGCTCATCAGTGCCCAAAGTCCAGTGGGGGTCAAGGCAGCAGGGGGCTGGTGTGTCAGTGCTGTCCTGACCATACACACACCTGGCCAGGTTGTGACAGTGCCTGGGTCTGGCCTCAACATTGCTCCAAAATCAAAACAGGTGCCATTAGCAGGTGGGGGAGCTTCCTGGGCCTCTGAGAGTGCAGAGATGCCTGAGTCCATATCCATAGCTGGGCAGCTGCAGCTACACCCGGGAGGGTGGGTCTCCTACCTGCTCCCAGCCCCCAAGAGCACAAGGATGCCTGGGTCTGTATCCATGGCTTAGGCAGCTACAGCTGTGCCTGGGAGGGCAGGGCTCCTACCTGCTTTTGGCCCCCAAAAGCGCAGGCATACCCCAGGTCATCAGCCACAACTTAGGCAGCTGCAGTTATGCCCAGGAGGATGAGGCTCCTGCCCTGCCAACTCAGAAGGGGGCGGAACTTCTGCCTGTTCCTGGCTCCTGCCAGCTCCGTGGAGCACACAGCCCCAGCCGCGCTTCCCCCACTGTAGCTGGGATGGGCCACCACTGTCATCAGTAGTATTGCAGAATCCCAAGTTCAGGATAGAGGGTTACAAAGGCTGGTCTTTGACCTCAGCCTCATGATTTCATCTTTGAAAAACCTTCCAGAATAAAGAAGAAGTCAAATTTCTAAGGAAGCACACTGAAAACTCACTTTAACTCTTCACATAAAGGAGGGTTTGATATAAGACTTTTGTATTTTAGATCCCATCCAAGAGGATTTAGTCATTTTGGAATATCATCATTTAACCTTTTTTTATTTTTTATTTTTTTTATTTTATAGAGCACTGTAGCATTTGTGGTTAAGATTGTGGGTTATGAAGTCAGACTGCCTGCTTTCAAATTGAAGTTACATCATTAATCTCTGTACGCCTTAGTTTCCTTATCTCAAAAAGGGAGATAGTTGCTTCATACAATTATTTTGGTATTTACATCAAATAATCCATGTAAAGAGCCCATCATATAAGCAAACCTCATTTTATTGTCCTTCACTTTATTGTACTTCACATATACTATGTTTTTTTACAAATTGAAGGTTTATGTCAACCATGCTTTAAGCAACGGTCTCAGTGCTGTTTTTCCAACAGCATATGCTTATTCTATGTCCCTGTGTCACATTTTGGGATTTTTCACAATATTTCAGACATTTTCTTTTTTCTTTTCTTTGATGATGAGGAGATAAAACAACCTTCTGTTGGAAGAAGATGCTGCGCTCTGATGGAGTTGCACTCTTGCCCAGGTTGGAGTCTGCTGGTGCAGTCTCAGCTCACTGCAACCTCCGCCTCCCAGGTTCAAGCAGTTCTCCTGTCTCAGCCTCCTCAGTAGCTGGGATTACAGGTGCATGCCACCACACCCAGCTAATTTTTTTTGTGTATTTAGTAGACACGGGTTTCATCATGTGGACCAGGCTGGTCTGGAACTCCAGGCCTCAAATGATCTACCCTCCATGGCCTTCAGAAGTCCTAGGATTGCAGGTGTGAGCCGTCACACCCAGATGTTTTTCATTGTTATTATATCTGTTATGATGATCTGTGATCAGTGATCTTTTTTTATTACATAGAGACAGGGTCTCACCATGTTGCCCAGGCAAATCTATCAGTGCTATTTTTCCAACAGAATGTGTTCGCAATCTTTGATATTACTATTGCAATTGTTTTGAAGCCACAGACAGAGAACTTAATTGATGAATGTTACATGTGTATTGACTGCTCCACTGAGCCATTTCCCATTTTCTCATCCTCTCCTTTGACCTCCTATTCTCTGAGACTCAACAATGTTGAAATTAGATCAGTCAGTAACCCTACAATGACCTGTAAGTGTTCAAGTGAAAGGAAGAGTCGTAAGTCTTTTGCTTTAAATCAAAAGCTAGAAATGATCAAGCTTCATGAGGGAGGCATATCAAAAGATGAGATAGGCCTCTTGTGCCAGTCAGTAAAGTTATGAAACAAAAGAAAATTTCTTGAAAGTTATTAAAAGTGCTACTCCAGTAAACACGCAAATAATAAGAAAGCAAAATAGACTTGGTGCTGATTGAAGAAACTGAGTGGTCTGGATAGAAGAGGAAACCAGCCACAACATTCCCTTAAGCCAAAACCTAATCCAGAGCAAGACCCTAACTCCCATTCTATGAAAGCTGAGAGAAGTGAGAGCTACAGAAGAAAAATTGGAAGCTAGCAGAGGTTAGTTTATGAGGTTCAGAGAAAGAAGCTGTCTCTGTAACATATAAGTACAAGGTAAAGCAGCAGTTGCTGATGTAGAAGCTGTGGCAAGTTATCCGGAAGAGCTAGTTAAGATCATTGATGAAGGTGGCTCCACTAAATGACAGATTTTCTGTGTAGAAGAAACAGCTTTCTATTAGAAGAAGATGCCGTCTAGGACTTTCTGGAGAGCTAGAGAGGAGATGTCAATGCCTGTCTTGAAAGCTTCAAAGGTCAGGCTGACTCTCCTCTTAGGGGCTAATGCAGCTGGTGACTTGAAGTTGAAGCCACCGTTTACTTACCATTCTGAAAATTCTAGGGCCCTTATGAATTATGCTGAATCTACTCTGCCTGTGCCCTATAAATGAAACAGCAAAGCCTGGATGACAGTACATCTGTCATGTAATAGTAAGTAATAGTAAGCATGGCTTACTATTTTAAGCCACTGTTGAGATCTACTGCTCAAAAAAAATACATTCCTTTCAAAGCATTACTGCTCCTTGGCAATGCACCTGGTCACACAAGAGCTCAGATGGAGATGTTCAAGGAAATTATGTTGTTTTCATGCCTGCAAACCCAACAGCCATTCTGCTGTTCATGGATCAAGGAGTAATTCCAACTTTCAAGTCTTATTATAGGAGAAATACATTTGATAAGACTATAGCTGTCATAGATAGTAATTTCTCTGAAGGATCTGGCCAAAGTACATTGGCAGCCTTTTGGAAAGGATTCACCATTCCAAATGCCGTTTGAGAACATGCATGATTCATGGGAAGAGATCAAATGTCAACATTAACAGAAATTTGGAAGAAGTTGATTTCAACCCTCATAGATGACTTTCAGGAAGGAGTTCAAGACCTGGAAGGAGGAAGGAACTGCAGATATAGTAGAAACAGCAGGAGAACTAAAATTAGAAGTGGAGCCTTAAGATGAGACTGAATTGCTGCAATCTCAGATAAAACTTAAAGAGATGAGCAATGAAAGTAACTTCTTGATTTGCAGTCTACTCCTGCTGAAGATGCTCTGAATATTATTGAAATGACCACAAAGGATTTAGAATATTACATAAACTTAGTTGGTAAAGCAGTGGCACATATTGAGATAATTGACTCCAATTTTGAAAGACATTTTATTGTGGGTGAAATGCTATCTCACAGTATCACATGCTACCAAGAAATCTTTCATGAAAGGAAGAGTCCGTTGATGTGGCAAACTTCATCTTTGTCATATTTTAAGAAATTACAGCCAGGCATGGTGGCTCATACCTGTAATCCCAGCACTTTGGGAGGCCGAGACAGGCAAATCACCTGAGGTCAGGAGTTTGAGACCAGCCTGATCAACATGGTAAAACCCCATCTCTACTAAAAACGCAAAAATTAACCGGGCATGGTGGCGCCTGCCTGGAGTCCCAGCTACTAGGGAGGCCAAGGCGGAAGGATTGCTTGAACCTGGGAGGTGGAGGTTGCAGTGAGCCAAGATCGTACCACTGCACTCCTGACTGGGCAACAGAGTAAGACCCTGTCTCAAAAAAAGGAAAGAAATTGCCACAGCCATGCCAACCTTCCATAACTACCACCCTGATCAGTCAGCACCCTAATCATAAGTACCACCCTGATCAGTCAGCAGCCATCAACATTGATGGAGGCAAGAGCCTCCATCAGCAAAAAGATTATAGCTTGCCAAAGGTTCAGATGATCATTAGTATTTTTTAACATACAATGTATGTACGTTGTTTTTGTATGTGTTGTTGTTTTTTTTTTTTTTGGAGACAGAGCCACACTCTGTCACCCAGGCTGGAATGCAGTGGTGCCATCTTGGCTCACTACAACCTCCACCTCCCAGGTTCAAGTGATTCTCCTGCCTCAGCCTTCTGAGTAGCTGGAATTACAAGTGCCTGCCACCACGTCTAAGCTAATTTTTGTATTTTTAGTAGAGACAGGGTTTTACCATGTTGGCCAGGCTGGCCTGAACTCCTGACCTCAGGTGATCCACCCGCCTTGGCCTCCCAAAGTGCTGGGGTGAACCACCATGCCCAGCTATGTACATTGTTTTTTTAGACAATTCTTTTGAACAATTAATAGACTATAGTGTAATGTTAACTTACAGCTTTTATCTGCACTGGAAAACCAAAAAATATGTGCAACTCACTTTATTGTGATATTCACTTCATTGCAGTGATCTGGAACTAAACCCACAATGTCTCTAAGGTATGCCTGTAATGCCTGACATAGTAAAGTCTCAACAGATATTAGCTATTGTAATTACTGTATAAGATTGTTTTATCTATGATATAGGATGTAATCTTAGAATATCATATACCGTAATGAGACAAAATATTCCATTTCTGGGACCCTTACCTCTTTCCCTGCAAGAATTTTTTTTTTTTTTTTTTTTGAGATGGAGTCTCACTCTGTTGGCCAGGCTGGAGTGCAGTGGCGTGGTCTCAGCTCACTGTAATCTCCGCCTCCTGCGTTCAAGCAATTCTCATGCTTCAGCCTCCCAATAGCTGAGATTACAGGTGCCTGCCACTATGCCCAGCTAATTTTTTTTATTTTTATTTTTTGTATTTTTAGGAGAGACGGGGTTTCATTATCTTGGCCAGGCTGGTCTTGAACTCCTGACCCTGGGATCTACCAGCCTCAGCCATCCAAAGTGCTGGGATTACAGGCGTGAGCCACCACGCCCGGCCTCCTTGCAAAAATTTTTTAATTGGGATGTCCTCAATAGAGGTGGCCTAATTCCAGAACCCAGTGAATTTAGTTATCCTTGCCCCTTTAATATTTGCAGCTCTTCATATCTAGAATCAGCACAATTATAATGAGAAGTCAAGCAAAACATTTCTTTGCATAAAGAGTGGAAGGCAGAATGTGAGATGGCATTGACATCTGTGCCTCTGCCCTGGGCCAAAAAGCAGAATAGGTATTTGCTGCTGATTCGGCACCCCATCTGCTGCCTTCTCTGGTGGTTACGTCCCTCTTCCCTTTCCCCTCCTTTTGGAGCCCCAGGGATGATGAAGTCAGGGAGAGAAGGTTGGAATGTAATGCATCAGAAGAGAAAAACAGGACCGTGGTTCAGGGAAAGACAACAGAACGAGGAGTCCCGTTATGGAGATGACCCAGTAGGATAAATGCTAAGTCTTCTCTGCCAGTGGCAGTTTTACAAGTGTTTGAAGGACAATGTGAAGGTTAAAAACACTAGCCTGTTTTAGTGAATCTCTGTTTTTCTGCTTGAGAGCTTTTCTGACATCCGACTCAAGAATTTACTAAACTTGGTTTCATTAAACTCTTTTTAAACCTTTTTTTTTTTTTTTATTCTGGTGCCATGACTCGGATACCTCTTTTGTTTTTTTAATTCTTAGCTCAGGCCTTCAGAATAAGTCCTTTACTCTGAAGTTAGAGCACCAGGAGTGCTCTAACTTTTGAATACATCCCTTGTTTCTCTTTTCCTATAGCATATAACTCACTCCACTTGCCAATTAATTTACAAACCTAACTCCTACTAAAGCAGCTTCTTATTTTAAGGTAACATTGTCCACCCAATCTGAAATGTAGAAATCTGGCTTTCTACAACAGTAATCTTAGAACCACTCATTTAAAGTTTAAAATACAAAGCATCGCACACTCATAGTGTTGTCATTTAACTCTTTAATTAAGTTTGGTTAAAACCTAAGTAGTTAAGCAATAGAGTGATGAGTGCCGCAGAAAGGCATGTATTGAGTAAGCAGAAGTAAGCAATTGGAAGGAGGAGCCAGGGAGAAATTGCTTGTTTAATGGATCTCTTCATTTTTAATGGAAAATTCTTTTAAAATATTTTTGCTTTCAAAGCTTAAGGCTTGTTTTTAGCTTAGACTGTTTATATTTTTGAGTTATAATTTCCTGATGATTGTTCCAATCTTGTTTACAATTCAAAGGAATGAAATTATTACCACAATATAGAGTATTTAGGGATTATTTTCATACTGCTCAGCTGCTGTATTTTATTTTCAAAGGGGCAGTTGAGTCTGATTCTGCCTGAAGTTTTGGTGATTCTTAATAATTGTTAATTGCGTATGTACTTTTCATTCAGTTCTTTAAAAAAAATCTCTGTGTTTGCTTTCTAGACTGATTTTGCACGATTTAGCGGAACAAATGTGGAAACTGACTTTGTAGAGGTGCCATCGCAAATGCTTGAAAATTGGGTGTGGGACATTGATTCCCTCCGAAGATTGTCAAAACATTACAAAGACGGAAGCCCTATTTCAGATGATCTGCTTGAAAAACTTGTGGCTTCTAGACTGGTCAACACAGGTATGACTTGCAATTTTAGAAAAAAATTGCTGGCATCTTCTTCTGTAGAACTCATTTTCCCTTTAAGTGGTACCCCAACAGTGCTAATATGAGGAGTGAAGAATATTAAATATACTGAAGTAGGAAACCCTGGGATTTTGTCTAAGACAAAAAACCACATCTCTTTTAAATCTTAAGTAGAATGAGATGTCCTGCTCCCATTTTGTGATGAGTACTACTGGAATCCGTTTTTGGAATCTACAATCTTGCGACAATAGAACACACAGTTCTCTCTTCTCCAAAACATGCCCAAACATTCTTATGTTATTAGGTCTTCTGACCCTGCGCCAGATTGTTTTGAGCAAAGTTGATCAGTCTCTTCATACCAACACATCGCTGGATGCTGCACGTGAATATGCCAAATACTGCTCAGAAATATTAGGTGTTGTAGCTACTCCAGGTATGTAACTACTACGAGTTGAGTTCATTTCCCTGTGAAGCACAGGGCATTCTCCTAACATTGCAGGGGAGATGGAGTTTGTCAGACAGATTACCTAATTGTTTCTGATTTCTGTAATCAGGCCATGACTTTCAGATAAGCATACTATGCCCTTATGAGTTATCCTGTCCAAATGCACTTGAAGGAAAGGTGGCTCCAGATCTGCAGCATTTTAGTGTAATCAGGCGTGAGCAGTTGGCCTCCGCCCCAGAGCTGGGAGAGATGTTCATGTTGGCAGCACACTCTCGGCTCCTCCCTCCCTATATGCACCATGACTTCCCTATGATTTTCAGTAACAAATTGGCAGAAGGATCATTTATTTTTATTTTTTTTCCTTTGCACGTAGCATTTTATTTTTTCCATCCCCTCAAGCATTTATCCTTTGTGTTACATACGATCCACTTACACTATTTTAGTTATTTTTAAATGTACAATTAAATTATTATTTACTATAGTCATCCTGTTATACTATCAAGAAAGAGCATTTTTAGGCCTGGTGCGGTGGCTCATACCTGTAATCCCAGCACTTTGGGAGGCTGAGGCGGGAAGATCACTTGAGCTCAGGAGTTTGAGACCAGCCTAGGCAACATGGCAAAATCCGTCTACAAAAATTAGCCAGGTGTGGTAGTGTGTGCTGTGTCTGTAGTCCCAGCCACCCAGGAAGCTGAGTTCAGAGGATTACGTGAGCATGGGGAGGTTGAAGCTGCAGCAAGCCGTGATCACACCACTATACTCTAGCCTTGGTGACACAGTGACACCCTGTCTCAAAAAAAAAAAAAGAGGTATTTTGGGGGAGAAGCATGAACTTCACCTGTTTCTGATTCTGAAGTCAGTTAAAGCATTTGGCTAGCATTTTCTAACCTGAGATTTGTGGGACTCGTGTGTACGTATGTGTGTGCGTGTGTGTGTGTGTGTGTGTGTATTTGTATTTGTATGTATATGTTTTAAGACCATATATAGTTGTGCTTTTATATGTAGTTGGTAAGGTGAATATTTTTCACCAAGGAAATTGTTATTAAAATGAGTCAGCCACATTTATAGAGAAAATAAAGATAAGAATGGTCAGTTGAGTCATTCTAGGCTCCCTACATAGTAAGCCATAGGGCACCTTTGTGTCTCAAGCCACTTTGACAAAATCTTTTATAAAGTAGCCCTGCAGGTAGATCAAATTGGTAAAGAGTTCTTTTTCAGGCCAGGCATGGTGCCTCACGCCTGTAATCCCAGCACTTTGGGGAGCCAAGGTGGGCAGATCACTTGAGGTCAGAAGTTCAAGAACAGCCTGACTAACATGGTGAAACCCCATCTCTACTAAAAATACAAAAATGAGACAGTGTGGTGACATGCACCTGTAATCCCAGCTACTGGGGAGGCTGAGGCAAGAGAATCGCTTGAACCCGGGATGCCAAGGTTGCAGTGAGCCAAGATCTCACCACTGCACTCCAGCTTAGGTGACAGAGTGAGACTGTCTCAAAAAAAAAAAGTTGTTTTTCAGTAATTATCATCCTAAAATAAGTGTGATTCTGAGACATTTTAGATACAATGAGATGTGGCAAAGAGTAGGGTTAATATTATATTCCAAGATATATACATGTTTAAGGGATAAGAAAGAACTGACTTCAGTTCCAAAACACTGAGCTATCTGATGGGTGTGGACAAAGCCGCTGAAACTATCGTTAGGCATTCCAGAGCTTGGGGCCGAAACCAGCTCTGAGGTTGAGCCATTGATAGATGTTTATAAACATCTTGGCCAAGAGGACACATAAGCCCAGGGAGTATTAGAGGTGAGATGATATCATTCACTCTGTCCTCCCACAGCCAGGCTCCCCAAAGGGAAACCTTAGCTAGCTGTTAACCTCATCATTAACATTTGCTATCACATTGATTGAAATGTATATTTTTTTAAAGGCACGAATATGCCAGCTACTTTTGGACATTTGGCAGGGGGATATGATGGCCAATATTATGGATATCTTTGGAGTGAAGTATTTTCCATGGACATGTTTTACAGCTGCTTTAAAAAAGAAGGGATAATGAATCCGGAGGTATAGTATTCTTTTTCTCCTTTTATTAATTGTGTAGTTGCTCCCTCCCCTTTAACTCCTGGTATGAAATATTGATCGCACCTAGATTTTACTGTAAGAGGCTTGGTAACAGCTTTTACCTCTGAGGCCTTGCATCTTTCAAATCATCGTACATCATTAAGTTACAGTATACAAGTGATTAATTCTATAACCTAAAAAAATAAATAGTATATTTTCTTGCTTATTAACATTCCAATATATTACATAGTTAAAAATTCAAAGCTTTGTTTATGGATTTGAGAATTTATAGCTGCTAGTTTTGACATGTGCCATACAACGTTTTAGTTTTATAGGAGGTTGGGAAAGAAAGAGAAACTCCTTCCCTGATGTAAATGGTTTCTCTGTGTTTTGATATTCTCTACACACTTTGTGCACTTTTGTGGGAGACGCCCTTTTTCTGTGGCTGGCATGCCCCACCCACTACATAGTTTGCGACCTTTGTGCTTTTAAATAGTTTAAGCTGCTTCATTAACCTGAGCCATTCCTTTCTGTGTGCAGTAAGTTGACTGCCAGACAGACCTTCCTGATTTACAGCCCCCAATCTCCATTCTCATTGAAGACTCATCCATCAGATTGTTTCCAAGGCTGATGCATTTTCCAATGCATGTTTTTAAATTGTTTGATTCAGAAATTAGAAGAACAAATTATCAAAATCAGGCTGTCTGTGCTTATTTCAACCAACTGATTTGTTCTCCAAATGTTTTTTTCTAGATTGCATAGTACCTTACACATATGTATTGAAATACATCGATGTGATTTAGATCACCATTCCCTCCCCACCTTTCTCCTGAAATAACACCTCCAAGGTACTCATACTGTATTATTTTGAAGCATTTCCTCTCCCATCCCACCCCACCCAATCTGTTAAGTCCTTGTAATTCTTTTTCCATTACCTGGCCAACCCATTTACAAAGGTCAACTGCTGACTATTGTTCTCAGAGACATACCTACTCCTGCATGGCCTTCAACCAGGACCCATCCCTTAATGCTTCCACCATAGAGATGGTGCCCTAAGGATTCAAAATGTCCTGGGGAAGATTGTATGACTCCACTGACATGCCCCACTGCAAAGTCATACCCTCTAGCCTGAACCGGACCCCAGCGTTCTCTCTGGTCCAAACTCCATTCCCCTTATTGATTTGCCTCCAAGTCCCCACCACCTCTCTCCTCTGTCAGCAGACAATCTCTCCTCTTTATTAAAAAAATTAAGATCATCGAAGCTGGCTGCAGTGGCTCACACCTGTAATCCCAGAACTTCGGGAGATTGAGGTGGGAGGATCGCTCAAGTCTGGGAATTTGAGATGAACCTATTCAATATAACAAGACCTCATCTCTACAAAAAATGAACAAAATTAGCCAGGTGTGGTGGTACAAGCTTATAGCCCAAGCTGCTCTGGAGGCTGAGATGGGAGTATTGCTTGACACCAAGAGAGGTGGCAGCTACAGTGAGCTGAGATCATGCCACTGCACTCCAGCCTGGATGACAGAGTGAGACCTGTCTCAAAAAAAGAAAATCACTGAGAATGAATACCTTCATCTTTCTTTCTCTGTACTTCAGTACTTGTCTCATTTCCTACTGTCTCAGAGGAGATGTCTTTAGCGTCAAGAGTTTCTGGTTTGCTGCCTTGGAAAAAAAAACTCGCTACTGATTCTGATAACACCTGTTAGTGTTAGTACTCTTTTCTTTTCACAGCCTAATTTCTCAGTGTAAGAAGAGATCTTTGCAAACCTCTATTTCCTTGCTTTTGACCCCACCAACAGAATTGGAAAGTTATCCTTCCTCCGTAGTTACCACTGATGACCCAGATACCAACTCCGAAAGCCCTCACCTTTTTTCTTCACTTCCTGCTTCTTGTTACTCCTCTCTCTGTTCACAGCCCTCAGCTCAGCAATGAAATCCTTTTTTACTTCCCAGTACTCCCTGTGTATTAGACAAGTTTATGTGTTCCCTTGGGTCTCTCCACCTTCGCAAATTTATTCATTCTCTTTCATTCACCTAAAATATATGCCTCCTTCATCTGTGCCTCTCAAAAATTCTAGCAGTCTTAAAGATCTCACTCAGATAACCACATGTTCAAGAAATCTTTGAGATTATCCAAAGCCAAAAGTGATCTTTCCATCCTTTGAACATACGAGTGAACTAAGAGGAGGGGACTAAGCCTTCCCCATCACCTCCTCTGTGCTGCCACTGACGGGACCACATACCTAGTACCTTCTCTCATTACCTTTCTCTTCTCTTTTGGAGAACTGTCCCCTAAAATAAAGAGAAGTTAAAAATCAAAAAATAAAAAATGAAAAGTAGACTAGTTTTTAAAGAAAAACAAAAGACAAAAAAAGTGATCTTGGGCATGGAAGGAGGGCTTCAGTAAACTTTTACTATGTTTGGTATATTTAACGTAACTATTACCAAGTGAAAAAACATCATACTGTAAGATATTTTATACCATAGAATACAAATGTTGATTTTAAAATGTGTTTAGAAAAAAAAGCACATCAAAATGTTGTCAATGAGTATCTTTGGGGGATACGTTTATGAGTGATAATTTTTCTGTACTTTTTGTGGAGTTTTTCATTATTTTTACATAGTGCATAGATTATTTTAGAAGCCAGAAACAATGTTTTAATGAGAAAAAAGATCTAACTAGGTAAAGGCACAATTGTTAAATCTTACTGGCAATCACTGGTGAGGCTTCCTGGTGTTAAGTGTATACTGCCTCTCCCAGCCAAACCTTCGCCATCACCTCCTCTGCGCTTGCCGTCATGTGACCACATACCCAGTACCCTCTATCATTACCTTTTCTCTTCTGGATGTCAAGGTAGCAGCCAAATTACTGATCTCAGTGGTTCCCAGGAACTTGCAAGTCTAATAGAAGCAATTCCTGTCATTATGCTTCTCTGTACTTCCTCTTATTCTCTAGCTACACAGTTTGGCAGGCAGCCATATTACTCTTATTTAGACAAAGGTGCTGGGTTGAACTTAAAGCATGATCCCAATAACTTAGAGTTAAAACTTCTGATGTTCTGGTCTCTCACTTTACATTCAGAGGCCAAATAAAATACATTAAAAAAAAAACTTGTGATGTTAAAAACAATTTTTAGTGTTACTAAAATTCTGGATTCAGCAGTGCTATGTTTTCTTAGATGTCTTATGCCATAAGGCTGGTGTTAATTCCTTCCTTTACACCTTTTCCTTTCCTTTCAAATGCTTTGCGTATCATGGCACTCCCTGCTCCTCTGCTATCACAGCAATAATGGACCTGGCTCTAAAAGCTGAGAAGAATCCCTTGGCCCCTCACCCTCATACCCTTCGCAGATACTAGAAGATGGTTTTTAAGCAGCCATTTTATTCCCTCATACAATGTACTGTTTGGGTTTTTGTTGTTGTTGTTGTTTTGTGGGGGTGTTCTTTAAAAAAGAAAAAACAAATACTTGCTCTAAAATAACACTTACTTTGCAAAATACAAGTACCCAGTTATTAAAAATTAATGCTTTAGTGGAACAATCCTAGTCTACAAAAAACTTAGATTGTCATTATAGCTTTGTGTGATGAAGAGAAAAAGAAAGTCTTTTGTTGTCCCAAAGCATTAATTTTTAGTAACTGGGTACTTGTATTTTGTAAGGCAAGTGTTATTTTACAGCAAATATTTATTTTAATAAGAAAAGGAGAAGAACTACCCCAACAAAACTAATATACACCATGAAATACTGTGCAGTCATGAAAAAGAACAAGAGCTGAACCCAGGATGTGGAGGCTGCAGTGAGTCGAGATTGCACCATTGTACTCCAGCCTGGGCAACAAGAGCAAAACTCCATCTCAAAAAAAAAAACGAGATCATGTCCTTAGTAGGGACATGGATGGAGCTGGAGGACATTACCCTTAGCAAACTAATACAGGAATCAAAAACCAAATGCTGCAGGTTCTCACTTATAAATGGGAGCTAAATGATGAGAACACACGTATACATAGAGGAGAACAACACACACTGGGGCCTTTTGGAGGGTGAAGGATGGGAAGAAGGAGAGGATCAGGAAAAATAACTAATGGGTACTAGCTTTAATACCTGAATGATAAAATAATCTATACAACAAACCCCATGACACAAGTTTACCTATGTAACAAACCTACACTCGTACCCCTAAACTTAAAAGTTAAAAAAAAGAAAAATCCTTCTTCAGACCAATATACCATACATTATTTATTTTGTGCCATAACCACAGAGTGTGTTACTAGCCAACACTGAGAAAGATGGCATTACCTTGAGTTGTTCCAGACTCTGTGGATTTGCTTTAGTTTCACGTGTCAGTGAGTGGTTGCTTCAGGTACATAGACAGGTTAAAAATATGAATTTTTATGGTATAAAGGAATACTTCATTTGATCTGAAGTCATGGGAATCAGCAATCAAAACACATCCTGCAGACTTTGTTGTCTCACCCTCCCTAATGTGTGTTTGGGTCCTTTTGAGAAGATAGCGGGATGGCCCTTCAAAGAGTCAGTGCCTGCTACTGTTAGTCCCCAGGCAACTGGAGAGGCTGGGAGCCGAGAAACCACGTTGTTGATGTTACTGCTTATGCAGTAGAAAAGACTGTCTCCAGGCCTTCTCTCTGTAACCCCCTGCCATCCTACAAACCCCAGATCTGCTCTGGGGACCATTTCAGATCTTCACAAGCAGAACTATAGAAAGTAGCAGTAGAATATTTTAGGGTATAGTTTTCATTCTGTTTTGAGGGCCTCTATCAAAGTATAATAACTGGCTGCTTACCTATAACAGCCTAAAACCTTGCTACCTCTGGTTTTATCTTTATTTTTAAAATATTATTTGTCATAGTCAATAGACATCACATCATAACTGTTTAATTATTTTGTTGATGTTGTTGTTATTTTTGTTTATTTTTGAGACAGAGTCTTTTTCTGTCGCCCAGGCTGGAGTGCAGTGGCACAATCTCAGCTCACTGCAACCTTGGCTCACTGCAACCTCCACCTCCCTGGTTCAAGCAGTTCCCCTGCCTCAGCCGCCCAAGTAGCTGGG